>ML823781.1:0-32206 GCA_009831015.1 Picea engelmannii
TAGGGAGAAGTATAGAGCTTTCACATCTTCAAGGTGATTAGAAGGTAGAGGTGACAAGCCAAAATAGGAAAAAACAAAGAGTGAGCAAGGGAAAAGGGGGAGGGGTATTGTTGGTAGTAGGGAAGGACACATGCTTAAACCATATTTGTATCTATCAAGGAAGACTTCGGTCAATAAATTCATTGGAAGGAGGATATGCAAGGGGTTGTTGAATTCTTGGATGCAATAGTCTTGGGTAGACTTGATTGGGTATGGGCCAATGACTCATATACTTTCCTGCAGTTGGTTGGGATTGGACTTTTGGTCTGAGGTGAATGATCTACAAATTTTGATGGGAACATAGTTTTGGGATAACTCTCTTCTATCCATCAAGTTTTGGCATTTGCGCTTCAATGCCAAGGATGAGCATTCAAAATCCACACCAATTTGGATAAAAATCCCTAGACTTCTAATGGAGTTGTGGAAAATTGGGGATAAAGTTATCAAGGATCAACTTCAAAAAACTATTCTAGTTTATGGTGGTTTATTGAATAGCTAATGTAGATTTGTGGGCAGAATACTTGTTGACCTAGATATTAGTTAGGGCTTGTATGAGTTTATCAAGTTTCTTTTAGATTTGGGGAGGTACTCTAAGAGTCTTGATTACATAAATGTGCCTTTTAGATGTTCCCATTGTCATTTGTATGGACACGTTTTTAGGGATTGTTCATTACAACTGGTAAAAAAGGTTTGGAGGTGGAAAAAGCAGTCGAGTCCATAATCTTGGGAGGAGGCTGTTACTATAGATTCAATTTTCTTATTAGTTGGCAAGGATAATGAACATAAGAAGGATAAGGTATTCGAGGAAGTTTATATCTGTGTCAACCTAAAGTTAGTAAGGATAGTGGACATGTTAATTTCCTTTATTCCAGGCTTGAGTTTCTTGGGGAATATAGACGATAGGCTAAAGGATGGATCAACCATGGATGTGGACCACATTCCTTTACCAACATCAAAATAAATTACAAAGGTGAACGATGTCTATGAGGCTCCTTTGAGTAAGCATGAACTTCCTTTACAAAATTATATTTGTCCAAAAGATTGTTTCCATTTTCATGTATCACCTTTGATTTCCAAGTTTAGCCTCGTATAGAACCCATTCCCACCCTTTTTCTTTTCATTTCATATTCCATCGTGTGCTTATAGTTTCATTATATGATTGGGAAAAATTCCATACGTGCACAATACTTAGTCATTTTTATGACTTGTGTTATGTGGAGATTCTCTATTTTTAAACTATCCCTTCACGCTCCATAGAAACTCTTCCTCCACACAACCTATTTTCTGCACAAGCTAACACTTAGTCATTTTCCATTTCTTTTCAAGTGTGGAGAACTTAATTCCAACCATTTTCTCCGCGCAATCCTGTCTCCTTCTCACACACGTTCTCCTGAACATTTCCCTTCACACTTATACTCCCGCACAACCCTTGTGTGGAGAACCCCTCACGACCTTTATATTCACACACTCCATATTCCTGCACTCCCACACAAATTTCACTTCCACACAACTAAAATTCTAAATGAATGATCTCTCTCTACCCCTGTTCCACACTTGGTAAAATATTCATGGATATCGTGTGCCTTGCAAACTGTTCAAGGGTTATTTATGGTACATTAATGAGTTCTGATTCACAAGATAAAGGGAGTTGATCCAAGGTTAATGTGGATTAATTATCCCATTTTCTCACGAACCAGTTGCTTTTCAAAATAACTTCCATTTATGATTTCTCGTATTTCAAAGGAAATTTGTACGTGTTGAATGATTGTTTTATGAACATTTGGTGTCCACGAGATATAGTAATATTTTCACAAGGATTTCTTAAGGAATTGATGATAACGACCCAAATACCCTTGATAAGAAAGACAAACATGTATGCAATGATGATTTGGTCACCGAAGTTAGTTCAAACACTCAATGAAAACAAAACAAGGCAAAGAGGGAAATATGTAACTAATGTGCAATCTTCTTCCGCCCCCCATACACGTAGGAGTTCCTCCTCTGCACAAAAGAAACAAGAATCAAATATAAGCAGAGAAGAGAATAATGAAGGACGTTTTGGAAGAGATGATGAAGATGACCCCCCTCATCCTAATATCGAAAAAAAACATGCAATATCACAGCAGAAAAGGAAGAGAAGCTCAAGCAACAAGGGTGGTGTTGGCGTTGTATATGCTTCTTCTTCGACGCCACTCATGGATGTGATAAACTATGTGAACAACTATAGTTTGTTTAAATTTAGAGAGAATATCTAAACCAATTTCATGGTGAACAAGAAGTTGGAATAAGGATAAGAAGGCCTTATCCAGTGATTCAAAGGTCGTATGGGACCCTGGTTTATCATCCACATACCATTTGGCAGATTGACTGGTGAGTGTTCTATGGAACAACCGTAATCGAATGGAATCTTATGTGATTCTATTAGAAGAACACCATAGAAGGACATCATGTGGTTTGTTGGGTCCTCACCTGGTTAGGCCAAGTGGCATCATGTAAGATGGGGTCATTCACGAGTTTGGTCAAATCTGGAATGTTCACAGATGCCAAGTATGACAAGTTGGGAGCAGGTGAAGCCATGATATGTGATGGTCGAGAAGTAGTTCCTTGTGAGGAAGGTTGGGAACTCATTCCTTGAAAGGAAGGTTGATCTCCTCCTCCTTGTGATAGAGGAATATTAGGTGGATTGTTTGGGATTTTGGTGCCAAGCAAGGTGGAACCGAAGGAGAATCCTAAAACTATTGCACCCAAAGTTGTATGAGATAGTTGAGTCGATGTGTCAACCAAGTTAGGGATACCTCCCAATATTGGAGGGAGGTTTAGTAGGTGTCTAGAACAACATGGATTTTGTGGTTCCCCTATGATTCTGGACTAGCTAGAAATGTGTGTGAGTTGTGATGAGAGAAATAAATGAGCAAGTGCTTTTTATATTTTTGGACTATCTCAACAACGTCATTCAATGATGCATGTAATAAAAAATGGGTATCATACATAATAAAACCAAAAAATAAATAATGTAGGGTAGTTGGGATTTATCCGTGTGGGGGAATAAAGCAAATTTGCATGTGTCCTAAAAGACTTATTGTCCTTCCTCTCAAAAATAGCACCGGGCCTTCCAAAACCACTCAACAGTGGGGCATGAACCCACTGGAAGAGGAACTAGTGAAGGTATGAACAATAAGTTATAATGAGGGGTAAAGGGGGTATATCCCAAAAGTACCTGCGATATTTCCCAATAACCGTTCAAAATATGATTGAGGTGCAATTGCAGCCCACAACCGCCACTTGGGTAGAAATCCTAGTTTTTGGCAACTAAGTTACCTCGATCAAGTGCAACGTTTACATTTTCGGCCTAAGAAATGGGTTAAGGGATGGATGCTTTCCAAGAGTTGGGTGACTCAAGGAGGCATGCACAGAAGAACTAAACCTCGACTGTTGACCCTTCACGGGTACCCCCTTGCCTTATGGTATAAGAACACTTGATTTAGAGGATTTTTGGTTCTCTATTTCGTCAACTTCTAAGTTTCAAATGTGAAAATGATAACGAGGGGTTGTTTGGATACATACCCCCAAGATCCTAACTTAGACCACAAACTTATTTTGTGCTCCTCCTGTGGAGGTTTAAATGAGTTGTTTAAAGGTTGATTTTATGATGAAATGGGATGGAAGATTGGGGTCTCGAACAGATCTTTCTTGATTATAATGGTGTGGAAAATTTCCAAAGATAAATGGAGTCTTTTTGACCCTCCTAGATCATTTGTGGGTGCAGGGAGGAGAGCATATTACAACTTCAAATATACAATAGAAATTTTAAATGTGTGGTGAGGTGCTCTTGTGTGCAAGAAGTGATGGTGTCAAAATGGTTTTTAATAAGTTAATGAACATGATTTTAACATGTGGACATCGTCTGGTCCGTTACAAATCTTGATTAATCTAACTTACTAAATGTGTTTAGACAATCCTTGCATAATTCAAAATCCTTGGATCACTAGCAATGTGGACATATGGGTCCTTACTTTGATCGTTTAAACTCCCTAAGATGTTGTCTAATCTAAGATAATTGAAACTTCTCCTATATTGTAAAGCATGTGGACATTGGGTCCTTAGATATTCCTTTAACTCCCTAGGTTGTTTTGATTACCTTAAAAACTTTGAAACTATCCTAACTTTGCAAGCATGTGAGCATGTATGGGCGCTTTACAATTTTAAGATTGTGTTTCAATTTTTAAAAAGCAAACTAAGAGGTACCCAATTGGCCTCTCCTAATTGATGATTTGATGTTTTACTAGAGGGAGATGGAACTTCTTAAGATACCTTTTTCTGATTTCCCAAGATCACAATGAGTGCGAGGGAAAGAGAATAATAGGGGTGCCAAAATAGGTTCCTAGTCCCCAACGATTAAGTGGTTTGTGAAAGAAAAACAACTAAACTAAGAATTCAAATGTTGAATTTGGCCATCCCTGTGGCAACAAAAAGGAAAGAATTATGATTCTTTTTTAACCCTTTCTAATGCCTAGGTTTACTAATTACTAATGCAAGAAAGAACTTTAAGTGTGTTTTTTGTTGCTTTACAAAGTGCTGAAAATGTAAATCTAGACGCTACTTGGTGAGATCACCTTTGAAATTATTGCAAACAATGAAAAGGAGAATTTATGTGCAGGTTGTAGTTTTGACAGTTGTGCAGACTGCGTGAAAAAAAGATTCAAAAAATTCTCAAAGTGTGTAGACCTTCATGAGTAATATTTTGATACCCATGCAAACACAGTCATGCGAAAATAAGAAAAAATCAAGATGAATGATCTTAACTAGAGGCTCAACTGCTGAATCTGGAGGTTGGGGTAGGCCAGTTTTCACACCTGCATACACAAAATGATTAAAAGAAACCCTCTAAATGCCTAAATGGGGAACAATTTGATCCAACTCCCTAGTGGAGTTGCCAATATGTATTGCTTGTTTTGCAACTTGGGTGAGCAAAAGCAAAGCACTTAACTACCTTGTTAGACAACCAAGGTAATACAGAAAAGAGTTAGTTGATTAGTGAACCAACCATGAAGTAAATAAGAAAACAAATGAAAGGAAAATACAACTAAAATAAGCATGCATGTAACTCAAATGAAAACTTGAAAATGGAAAAAGGAATAGCTACCAATGGAAAGCGTCTTTGAATCGATAACACCTAGGAGAAAAATAGGGATTTATGAGTCCCCTCTTCCTCCTTGGGAGGGCCCTTGAGGTCCCCACTATAGAGTGCTTCCTCTTCTAACAACAAAGTGACAATGGTGAAGAATTACATGCTAAACTTCTCAAGAGGTTAGAAGGCTAACACTTTCTATGGATGGAAGAATAAATCTAAGAGAAATATGGATTCTCAAGAACACATTGAGCAACATAACCATGGGGTGTTAACTCATTGAACCTATGACATAACACCTCCATTCATGGGATATTAAAGAATACCCCCAATTTCCCTAGATATTGATAAATACCTCCCAAAATCCTTTTGTTGAACCCCCCTCCCAATACATATTTCCAATAAAAGGAACCCCTATTTTTACTAGATACCCCTTTTTATACCCCCCAATACCTATAAACGCCCTAAGACTCCACATCCTCCCTTAATACCTACAATAGATTGATTTTATTTTTCGCAATTTGAAAACCCCCTTTATGAATGAACATGATAAGATATCGATCAACAAGGTGAAGCCCCCATGAACATAACAATAAATCAAACTCTTCCTTTGTTTACATACCCCAAGCTTGTATTTATAAGCTTCATACAAGATTTTACATAACTAGTTCATAGTGTGAATAGGGGCCTGTTGACGACAATTTTTGTCAACAAGACTTACTTGACAAAGTGTTTCCAGGCTCCCTCTCCAGTCATACTACTTGCGCAAAGTTTCGCTTTTTCTCGTTAAATATTGGTGCATTGTTCTTGCTTGCACAAAGTCTTGCATGCTCCCGTTGAGTTACTGCTACACATTGAAGGAAGTTGTCTTTGGGATATCTTATCATTCAGGAGTATTTTATGATTATGGAAAAGTATTGGCGATGATCGTTGGTCGATATACAAGTTACAATTCACTTGGATGAAGGAATTCCATACAAGGATAAAGCCGGAGGAATTATTAGCCCTTATAACTGAACATGTCAAGAGAAACATCTTACGTATAGGTCCTCACTTTTACATACAAAAATTCGGTATAACACAAGGCAATGCTCTTTCCTCTTTATTTGTTCATTTTACTTTGGACATCTTGATAGAAATAAGATTTTACCTTTACTTGGGCATAATGAAAAGAAACATATAATTGATTTCCCAGAGAAAACATTTACAAATTGTAGACTCAATGGAGATCTTTCAAGTAGTAAGGTACTAAGCCAATCTTGCTTGGGAGGAGATGTTGGTACATGATTCTTTGAGGAAAAGGATACAATTTCTGGTATTTCTACAAGGCATTCACAAAGCATGAGAATTGCAAAAGAGACTTTGGATATAGGTTTGACTGGTTGTTCTAGTGATATACTCGAGTACTGCTGTTGTAATAACCTAAATGAGAATGCGATTAGACATTCTCAGTCTGTTTCACCAAAGTCCATATTACTAAGGTTGATTGACGACTCACTCTTCATATCTATATCAAAGAAGGAATCATTTTCTTTTATTGCAGCTATGCAAAAAGGTTTTGAAGATTATAATTGTTATATAAATGAGCATAAGACCTCTCTTAATTTTGACATGAAGCTCAAAGGAAGGAATTTGGCAAAAAACATTTATGAGACTGAGGATGGTTCTTGCTTTATGGAGTGGAGTGGTTTACTGATCAACTTCCATACACTAGAGATCCAAGTAGATTATACGAGGGACTGTGTCACTCATATCAATTCAACAATCACTGTTTCGAGGCAGGAAACCCAGACTATCATATGATGGTGAAACTGTGTCAATTCATGCGGCCAAAGTGTCATCCCATATTCTATGATTCCAATATTAACTCACCAACAATTGTACGGTTGAATGCCTACCAAGCATTTTTGCTTTGTGCAATAAAATTCCATGTGTATGTGTGCTCAATGCCATCTGTTGGTGCTTGTAGGTCAAGTTTTTGGTATGTATACAGAGCCGGTTTTTTCACTTCCATGGCAGCGAAAGCGTCAATTTAGCTCGAATAGAACTGGGGTTATTATTGATAGATGCAGAGTGTTGATCGATGCCCATTCTGTAAAGCATCATACACAATTGAATCTCAAAGAAACAAGGATCATATACAAGTATTTGGCTATTGTGCTTGCGATTGGTACTGAATGTGATATTGCGGTCTCCAGTGAAATTTGGAACCTTGCGCACTTTGCAGGATGTTATCATTATTGTGGGTTATCCAATCGGTGGCGACTCGTTCTCTGTGACTAGTGGAGTTGTATCACACATTTAGGTTCTTTCATATGTTCATGGAGCCACATAGATTCTAGGATTGCGGATTGATGCTGCTATAAATGCTGGAGATTCCGGGGGTCCTGCTTTTCAATGACAAGGGCCAACCTGGATTGAGTCCTCAAAAAAGTTGGAAATAACCTTGGGCCTCTCTTTTTGAAACGATCCTTCGGTGCATACCTGAACCGACTATCGATCCTGATAGTTCTTTGGAGATGTTTATTATGATGAGTGCAAAGGATGAATACCTATTGGAAGAGTTCATGCTGGTAAAATGCAAAGGGGTATGGAGGTAAAGGTGTATATGCCAGGTGAATTCTCCAGGTTTGGCAAAGCCAGTAAGGTTTATTTACGAGAATTTTATGAAAGTCCCAAGCTGTAGTATATTCACGCTGTTTTTGGTATCAATGACATACTTATTGGTGAGACATGGTAAATAAAGTCAATGGCTCAACTTTGCCTGGAATAAAATTGAAGAGCCTGCAACACCAGAATACGACACCGTGTAATCTATATGACAACAACATCCAATGTTCAGATAGTGCCAATGCATTGACAATATCGAAGGCTTTAATGGCTCTACCACCTGAAGCTGCTACAATACCTGTATCCAAGCTAAAAATATAAGCCAACTTTGCACTGAGCATCGAGTATATGCAATTCCAGATAACCATAAGCTTTTAAGTGAGCTTGATCCTAGAGAATCAGATGACCCATGCGTTTATCTCTTGCTTGATGTAGGCCAGATGAAATTTCAAAAACTAACAACAACATTTTAATTAACATGGAGCATCAGAAGATGGTTTAGAAGCCCGCTCATAACATGCTTTTTGAAATATCGAATTTGTTGCATAAAGCAGGAAGGTGCCATTCGCCAGTTTTAAAAATTAAAAAATGTAACCATCAAAATTATCTGCAGTAAGTTAGTTATATTTGTATTCAACTATATATGGGAAATAATTATAAAAACTATTGAGGAGTACGCAAAAGACACAAGAATGATAAAACAAATTAGTTTTGTGTAAAGTAATGTGTTACGGTTGGTTGGAGTTCGATTATGAAATTGATAACTGAAGAAATGGTCCACCCAATGCCATAAAGGGAGCAACGCACAACCTGCCAAAGGGAGAATTTTTTTATGAAGACATGAATTTTCTGAAGGAGATATTTTTAGAGAGAAAATCTTGAGAGAGAACTTTGACATAAAATTTAGAGATAGATATGCTTGGAGTGCTGTGAGGACTGTTCATATTCATTCTTCTTTTACATATTCAATGAATATTGATAGAATCGTCGGCAGCAGGGGGTCTTGCGAAGCAACGAAAGGGATAAGCGAGGATGAGCTTGCTAGCCTTCACGAGGTAAAGGTTTACTTGTTAGTTGTTGTATTAAGGCTCGATTTTATTCGGTGCTAATCAGTTTCTATATGCAGGTTTCCTCCCTGTGATTCACCACCATTGCTCTATTCCACTTCTGGCTCAGTTTTCTTTTTCCTTTTCATGCTTGGTCTTTCTATTGTACATTGCGTCTAGAAGGGCCAAAGACCATATACCTGGCCCTAGTCTAAGCAGAGACTTGCAGATTTTGAAGATTTATGATTTTGTATGGGAAGCCTTTTAATGAAAATCAATTCTTTCTCACTCTGAAATATATCTTTGATTTTTCTTTAAAGACCTTAGTTTTCCTCATCTTTATTTATTTAACACTTTGATTTCAGAATAAAAAAGAAAAGTTAGATAAAATTTTATAAAAGGACAAACATACATGTTTATAATCATGTGTATAAAGTTTTATTTATTAATCTGTTAAAGTGCATAACTTTCTTTCGACTACTTTACTATTTTGATTTTTTAAATTACATACTAACTCATAAATGAAAATATAAAAATGTTATATCATAGAAAAACATCATTTCTCTATTCTTCAACTAATGTTACATAATAAAATTTTCATGTAATTAAATTACTTTAAAACTAATATTGTTTATTAACTTTCTCTAGCTTTAGTTAATTTTGTTTTAGTTAATTTTTTTGTTAATATAAAAACAAAAAAATTGCCTTTTTATTTATTTATTTCTTTGCATTTCTTTTATTAATTTAATTCGATTACTTCAAATGTATAAAGTAATTAAAATTGTAAATAGCATAAAAACCATAAAATCACATAAAAATTAAATATTGTTAAAAGTTAAATTACAAGGGAAAGGAATTCATGCTTGGACTATAGGTTGGGGGAAAATCGACCTAAATTTCAACACACTTTCTTGTCTAGGGCTTTAAGCTGAGGGTGATATTCCTGTCTCTTCTCATCTAGTCCCGCGAGAGGTTGAAAATGTTGGTGTTGGGGACTCTCTAGTCTCTCGACGTCAACATGTTTTTGGTGACCATAATGGGGAGAACCGTTCAATGGTTCATTCCTAGTTTTTGTTTTAATTCTTTCGATTTTTTTTCCCTTCCTAGACCTTAAAGTCTCGACCGATTGTAAGCCTGTTCGGTAGTTGTAATCCTGTGGTTTTAGCTACTGACCCTGGGAAGGTCGTTCCCAAGTATGGCCTGTTTGAGTTTGAAGAAGACCTAAATAATTCCCCTTGGTTTGTACCCACTCCCTTGAAGTTCGCTCACTTGGTGAACCCTTTACCTCACAAATTCAAGAGTCATTTGCCTCTCTTCCATGGCGATCGATCTGTTACAGTGATTGAACATCTTCATGCGTTTTTGAATGCTTGTGCCATTGTCAGAGTAAATAATAATGATAGTTGTATGTTTTTGTTTATGAATTCCCTTCAAGGTGATGTCACCTCCTTATTTGCCAGCGTTCTTGATGGATGCATCTCTACCTAGTTTGAGTTGTCTTACTGGTTTACTTCTACCTTTGGGCATTTGGATAATCCTTACGAGCATCTTAAGAGATTTAATGAGTTAAGTATAAAGGATAATGAGAGCATTCCTACTTTTAATCTTCAGTTTATTAAGTTATACAATTTAATTCCTACTCCCATTCGCCCTACCAACTTGGTTGGCTTATTACATTATTACGAACTTCTACCTCCTCTTTTACCGATGGCAGTTAGAAGAAAAGAATGTTCAAAACCTAGATCTAGCCCTATTCACTGGCCTTGACTTTGAAGAGAAAATCCGTAGAACAAGTTACTCCTTTGGCATTTATGATTCACACAAGGAGTTGTCTTCTTTAATCCCCGTCATTAAGAGCTTACAAGATTGCATTTTCCTTCTCGAATCTCAATCTTCAAATCATGCTGGGAGTATCTCTCAGGAGCCCTCTCTCTTACGGCCTATTTATGATGAATTCACTTCTTGTGGTCAAGAGCATGGATGTGAAGAGGATCATGATTATATCATGATGCTTAATGACCAATCCACCTCTCACACCCTTCTTAAACCTCATAAAGAAACTCAACCCCAAAATTATCTTTCAGCTTCTTATCCGCACACATACGATGGAAATTTTGATTATGGAAAAGAAGAAATCAATTCTAACTATGTCAAACCGATTTATGATACATTTGTATTCGATGATAATGCTAATGAGTGGTCAAATTATGTAGACCTGCATGAATTTAATGATACAACTGAGGAGTCCTCTTTTGAAGATATCTATGATTTCAATCAAGATCTTAAACTTTTTGCCAATCCTTTGTTTCAATCAAGAGAGGTTAAGGAATTTGATACTAGCAGGCATGTCCCTCGTAAGTGCACATTGCTCTTCAATGAAGATAATTATTTTAGAGACATTCCTATGTTTTTTAATCCAAGTTATGAATCTCCTTTGCATCATGACAACCATGTTCTTGATATAAAGGTCTGTACAGGTGATATTAAACTGTTGGATAAATTCATTGACCATCTCTTTAAGGTACAAACCCTAAATTTTAAATCTGATTCAATTGATACCTTCAATATTAAATATAAAGCGTTTGTTGGTTGGCATGTCTTGGAGGTTAGTGATCGCTTCTTTTGGGTATTGATTAATCATGTCTATGTACCATACGCATCTGTTGGTTGGTATTTTGGTAGTCCCTCCACGCACAAATTTGTCAAACTGATAAGGCCTACATGCAAAGCAGGTGATGCATTCCTTTACGCTAAATTCCATCCGACCGGAGTCCAAGCTAATGGTTTCTTTCCTATGTAAATAAATAAACAAAATAATAATAATAATAATAATAATAATTTTCGGGAAGGGCTAGATTAGTTTTGGGTTGATTTGACATTTACTTAGTTTATTTTCTCGCTTTTATTTATTTCACTTTCGTTTTCTTTTTTCCCTTTTGATGGTCATAAGTGATGGAGCAATGATTGGTGATATTAAAAGGTAGGATATCTGCATATTTTTAACTGATTGACCAAATGTGTTTTGGTGGAAAATAGACTTGCAGGTAAACTAAGTTGCCTTCCTTTGTCATAATCACTCACTTTTCTACCATGCGCTTTCTACACGAGACATCCTTGCTCATCACGTACGTCAGTCCTATTCCCATTTTATTTCTTTCTCTTTCTATGTCCCCTTCATTTTGAGATGCCTCCAACATACACATTGTGGATGCTCAATGTTAATCTTGGGTCTTTCCCTCAACACACATCCACGACAATTTTCTAGTAGCGTAATCATTTTGTCAAGTTTCGAAGAGTTGTCCCTTAGGGTTATAAAACAGGACCAAACCCCCTCATACTTACCACTTTCCATGAGTTATTCCACGAAGTCTCGATCCATGAATCCCTTGACCTCCATCGTGTCTCCCCCTGTTGTATAACCTATTCCATTTAACCCTATCAACCCTTCCTTGTCCCACATCGAGTCACCCTCAGTCCCGCCATTACCCTTCCCTTCCCCTTTCTTTGCAAAAAACCAAGAGTCATAAGTTATTGTTTAAATCTTGCACGCCACTCTAAGTGACGTGCATCTATTGGTTGGCAATTGTTGATGATGATTTTTGTCAACAGGACTTAGCCGGAAAAGTGTTGCCAGGCTCCCTCTCCAATCATACTACTTGAGCAAATTTTCATTTTTTCTTGTTAAATATTGGCGCATTGTTCTTGCTTGCGCAAAGTCTCGCATGCTCCCGCTGAGTTGCTGCTACACATTCAAGGAAGTTGTCTTTGGGATATCTTATCATTCAAGATTATTGTATGAATATGGAAAAGTATTGGCGATGATCGTTGGTCGATATACATGTTACAATTCACTTGGATGAAGGCATTCCATACAGGGATAAAGAAAGATGAATTATTAGCCCTTATAACTGAACATGTCAAGAGAAACATCTTACGTATATGTCCTCACTTTTAGATACAAAAAGTCGGTGTAACACAAGGAAGTGTTCTTTCCTCTTGCTTTGTTCATTTTACTTTGGACATCTTGATAGAAATAGGATTTTACCTTTACTTGGGCATAATGAAAAGAAACATATAATTGATTTCCCAGAGAAAACATTTACAAATTGTAAACTCAATGGAGATCTTTCAAGTAGTAAGGTACTAAGCCAATCTTGTTTGGGAGGAGATGTTGGTACATGATTCTTTGAGGAAAATGATACAATTTTTGGTATTTCTACAAGGCATTCACAAAGCATGAGAATTGCAAAAGAGACTTTGGATATAGGTTTGACTGGTTGTTCTAGAGATATACTCAAGTACTGTTGTTGTAATAACCTAAATGAGAATGAGATTAGACATTCTTAGTCTGTTTCACCAAAGTCCATATTACTAAGGTTGATTGACAACTCGCTCTTCATATCTTTATCAAAGAAGGAAGCATTTTCTTTTATTGCAGCTATGCAAAAAGGTTTTGAAGATTATAATTGTTATACAAATGAGCAGAATACCTCTCTTAATTCTGACATGAAGCTTGAAGGGAGGAATTTGGCAAAAACCATTTATGAGACTGAGGATGGTTCTTGCTTTATGGAGTGGAGTGGTTTACTGATCAACTTCCATACGAGGTACCGTGGCACTCATATTAGTTCAACAATCACTGTTTCGAGGAAGAAAAACCTAGGCTATCGTATGATGGTGAAATTGTGTCAATTCATGTGGCCAAAGTGTCATCCCATATTCTATGATTCCAATTTTAACTCACCAACAACTGTATGGTTGAATGCCTACTAGGCATTTTTGCTTTGTGCAATAAAATTCCATGTGTATGTGTGCTCAATGCCATCTGTTGGTGCTTGTAATCCAAGTTTTTGGTGTGTATACAGAGCCAGATTTTTCACTTCAATGGCAACGAAAACGTCAATTTAGCTCGAATAACAGTGGGGTTATTATTGATAGACGCAGAGTGATGACCAATGACCATTCTGTAAAGCATCATATGCAAGTGAAGCTAAAAGAAACGAGGATCATATACAAGTATTTGGCTACTGTGCTTGTGGTTGGCACTGAATGTGATATTGCGATCTCCAATGCAATTTGGAACCCTGCCCACTTTGCAGGATGTTGTCACTATTGTGGGTTATCCAATCGGTGGTGACACAATCTTCGTGACTAGTGGAGTTGTATCACGCATTAAGGTTCTTTCATATGTGCATGGAGCCATAGAGCTTCTAGGATTGATGCTGCAATAAATGCTGGAGATTCTGGGGGTCCTACTTTTCAATGACAAGGGCCAACCTGGATTAAGTCCTGAAAAAAGTTGGAAATAACTTTGGGCCTCTCTTTTTGAAACGATCCTTAGGTGCATACCTGAACCAAATAACGATCCTGATATTTCTTTGCAGATGTTGATTATGATGAGCACAAAGGATGAATAACTATTGGAAGAGTTCACACTGGTAAAATGAAAAGGGGTATGGAGGTAAAGGTGTGTACGCCAGGTGAATTTTGTGGGTTTGGCAAAGTCAATAAGGTTTGTTTACGAGAATTTTATGAAAGTCCCAAGCTGGAGTATATTCGCGTTGTCTATGGTATAAATGACGTACTTATTGGTGAGACATGGTAAATAAAGTCAATGGCTCAACTTTTCCTGGAATAAAATTGAAGAGCCCACAACACCATAATACGACACAATGTAATATGTATGAAAACAACATCCAGTGTTCAAAAGGTGTCGATGCATAAACAATATTGAAGGCTTTAGTGGCTCTACCACCTGAAGCTGCTACAATACTTGTATCCAAGCTAAAAATGTAAGCCGACTTCGCACTAATCATCAAGTATATGGAATTCCAGATAACCATATGCTTTTAAGTGAGCTTGATCCTAGAGAATCAGATGACCCATGCGTTTATCTCTTGCTTGATGGAGGCCAGATGAAATTTAAAAAACTAACAACAACATTTTAATTAACATGGAGCATCGAAAGATAGTTTAGAAGCCTGCTCAGAACATGCTTTTTAAAATAATGAATCTGTTGCATAAAGCAGGAAGGTGCCATTCGCTAGTTTTTTGTTTTTTGTTTTTAAATGTAACCATCAGAATTTTCCACAACAAGTTAATTATATTTGTATTCAACTATATATAGGAAATAATTATAAAAGCTATTGAGGAGGACGCAAAAGATACAGGAATGATAAAACAAATTAGTTTTGTGTAAAGTAATGTGTTACGGTTGGTTGGAGTTCAATTATGAAACTGATAACTGAAGGAACGGTCCACCCAATTCCATAAAGGGAGCAACGCACAACCTGCCATATGAAGAATTTTTTTATGAAGACATAAATTTTCTTAAGGAAATATTTTTAGAGAGAAAATCTTGAGAGAGAACTCTGGCAGAAAATTCAGAGATGGATATGCTTGGAGTGTTGTGAGGATTGTTCCTATTCATTCTTCTTTTACATCTTCAACAGAGATTGGCAGAATCGTTGGCAACAGGGGGTCTTGCAAAGCAACGAAAGGGATAAGCGAGGATGAGCTCGCTGGCCTTCACGAGGTAAAGGTTTACTTGTTAGTTGTTGTATTAAGGCTCGATTTTATTCGACGCTAATCGGTTTCTATATGTAGGTTTCCTCCTTGCGATTCGCCACCATTGCTCTATTCCATTGCTGGCTCAGCTTTCTTTTTCCTTTTCATGCTTGGTCTTTCTATTGTACATTGTGTCTAGAAGGGCTAAAGACCATCTACCTAGCCCTAGTCTACGCATAGACTTGCAGATTTTGGAGATTTATGATTTTGTATAGGAAGCCTTTTAATGAAAATCAGTTCTTTCTCACTATGAAATATGTCTTTGATTTTTCTTTAAAGACCTCAATGTTCCTCATCTTTATTTATTTAACACTTTGATTTCAAAAAAAAAAAAAAAAGTTAGATAAAATTTTATGAAAGGACAAACAAACATGTTTATAATCATGTGTATAACATTTTATTTATTAATGTGTGAATGTGCATAACTTTCTTTTGATTACTTTACTATTTTGATTTTTTTAATTACATACTAACTCATAAATGAAAATATAAAAATGTTATATCATAGAAAAATGTCATTTCTCTATTCTTCAACCAATGTTAGGTAATAAACTTTTCATGTAATTAAATTACTTTAAAACTAATATTGTTTATTAACTTTCTCTAGCTTTAGTTAATTTTGTTTTAGTTATTTTTTTTGTTAAAATAAAAACAAAAACATTGCCT
Organism: Picea engelmannii; assembly: GCA_009831015.1. Lineage (NCBI taxonomy): Eukaryota > Viridiplantae > Streptophyta > Pinopsida > Pinales > Pinaceae > Picea > Picea engelmannii. The sequence goes on from ML823781.1 coordinate 16,057, forward strand.
TTTTATTTATTTATTTATTGCATTTCTTTTATTAATTTAATTCGGTTACTTCAAATGTATAAAGTAATTAAAATTGTAAATAGCATAAAAATCATACAATCGCATAAAAATTAAATATTGTTAAAAGTTAAATTACAAGGCAAAAGAATTCATGCTTGGACTATAGGTTAGGGGAAAACCGGCCTAGAGTTCAATGCACTTTCCTGTCCAGGGGTTTAAGCTTAGGTTGATATTCCAGTATATTCTCGCCTAGCCTTGCGAGAGGTTGAAAATGTTGGTGTTGGAGACTCTCTAGTCTCTCGACGTCAACATGGCCCTTTTAGAGGTACCCCTTAGTCCTTAAATGGCCCCAAGGACAATTTTTGGCTTGATTTGGGAGTCTTGTCATGGTAGAACTTGAGTTGTAAGTGGGTGAGGCCTGACCAAAATCATTAATGTGTCGTTTCCACATCTACGCGAGTTTCTGTGGAGACAGTCGCACAACCCACGCAACTTGCGTAGATTCAATCCAAGAATATGCTTCCTTTGTTAATAATATTGTTAGAGGTGCTACTATTTTACCATAGTTCTTGACAAACTTGCGGTAATAACCTGTTAATCCTAAGAATCCTCTAAGTTTCTTCAAGGTTTTGGGAATTGGCCATTACCTCATAGCTTTAATTTTCTTAGGGTCCAATTTTACACCTTCATGAGATACAATATGACCCAAATATTCTACTTATTGAACCCCAAAGTCACACTTGGAAGGATTTGCATAAAGTTGTTTCTCTTCTAATAGTCGTATTACTCTGTCAACATATTGTACATGCTCTTCCCAATATTCACTCTAGATTAATATGTCATAAAAAAATACTAACACAAATTTTCGAAGGAAGGGCTTGAAAATAGAATTCATTAAGCTTTGAAATGTTGAAGGTGCATTAGTAAGTCCAAATGGCATAACAAAAAAATCATAATGACCTTTGTTACCCCTCCATGCTAGGGGTAACTAAGGAGGTGATGTCTCGAGGTCCTCAAGTTGAATACATGGAGCGTCGAGTGCCAGATGACCAGATGAGCCCACATTGAGAAGAAAGTTCTCCTCCTCTCCACCACACATCACCATTCAATGACAACAACATTTTAGCATCCACCACACTAGCTTGGCCTAGAAAGGACATCGGTTATTGCTTCATGAGGTAACAAGTTCGGTCTCATGGTAAGTGTCACTTTAATAATTGAAGCATTTGAGCATGTTGCAAAGAGTCCTTTCTTGATTATGAAAACATTTGCTTGGAAATTATACTTTTTTCCTAATTTCACCTTGTGGTTGACATGGTTTCCTAGTAAGTGGGTCACCCTTGGGAAAATGGTTGCTATTGGGGGGTCTCCTTCAAGGGTCATCGTACCATTACCACACATACTTACCACTTTCCATGCCTCTTCTCTTTCATTTCCTCATGTTTTGGGTTTTTGGGCTCATTGACCCCAAGAAGGGCTTGTACCTCATTTCATGGGAAGAAGGGGCTGAAGGTCCAGAGGTGTTGTAGTTGGAAAAAGTTAAAAGCCATAAATTATCCTTTTAGATGCTCTCCCTATGGTCCTGAGAGCAATGAAATGCCTCTCCATAATAATGAAGTGCCTTTTAAAATATAATTAATAAATGTCCTACTTGATGGGGGACTGCATTTGCAGTGTCTTTTAATTTCCAGTGCATATGGTAGTCAATGTATTCTAACTTCAAGTGGCATTGCGGTGCTCCTTTTCTTTCATTGCACGTAACACTCAATGTTCATACTATAATAATTGAAATGGAAATAAAGGGGTTTGGAAAAATGTTGCATCACAAATGAAGGATGTGGCACACCCTCCACAAAAGCACCCATAAATGAGACAATATGAGCCCTTGATATGTCAAGAACCCCATACCCAAAAGTCTTACCCCAATCCACCTCATACTCAGTACCTGACTTAGAGAGGGTCTTCTTGGGAAACACTCCTTGACTTGGGGATTGGTCTACCCAATAGGGCACCATGACAACCCTCCCATACTTAAATTTGGCAAAATTTAAAAGGTCTTTGAGAATTTGTTTAGTTTGAAAAGAGGGGATTAAATGCACATGTTTGTGTGGTTCTATATTAAATGTGGATTAATTGGCATGATACATGTGACTTGTGGACCCTTGGAGGGACTACTTGTTTGTCTTTGCAAGACCTTTTCTGATGAAATCTATCCATGGAGGAATTATGCCATTTTGACCTTCATGGGGGGTTGAAAACTCCTAGGATGGATGCCATACCCCACAGGCTAGGCAGAGCACCCTGGAGCCTTTATGTGCAAAGGATAGAGGATGTTGTCTTTGGATGCACTTTGACAACATTTGAGATGACATCATAACCATTTGCACCTGGATGTTGGCCTTTGGAGGCATAGGACGTCACTTTCTAAGCCCTTGACGTCATTTGGAGGCTAGGGTTTGGTGGGCTTGATGGTTCCAGAGATGATGTGATGTGGTTAGAAGGAAGGATATGCATGGCATGAAACTATAGGACATGAGAACTTGGAACATGTCTTTTGGAGGCCCAAAGAGCCGCATTATGAGGCTCAATGTCTCACGTTTAGGCCTCACGTCACCCTTTTAGGGTTTTACTTTATGCAATTTTTATTTTGCAAGTTGTAAGAGAAAATAAAGGGGTCGACCCTATTTTAATTTGTTGTTGACAATTTTATATGGATAAATTGGTTTAGATGGTCTCATATAAATATAGGACCATCTCTTTTCATTTTCATAACACATCACTTGAGAATTACATACTCTTGGACTGATATTTCGGTCCCTCTTAGGAAATTCGCTATCTCTTGTCTCTTGTAAAAAAATGGATGGAATGCTTGTCTATTGGTGGAATAAAGGCTAACTATTTATGTTGGTGGTGTTTCTTTGGAATTTTGTGGATCATATCTTGGTAGTAAGGATATGTTGCATGCCATTTCTTGGATTGGTGAATAATTTTCTGTAATTTATTGTCATTTTACTTGTTCAATTTCAAGAATTATATCTAAAACCATAGGAGGAGTAAAAGGGATTACACCCTACACCAAGGTTTAATTTTATTTATCATTGAAAGGATACATGGTTTGCATCAAGGAGTAAGAAGGTTTACACCCTTGTTGCAAGTCTTGGCTAGGGTTTATTTTCTCCAGGAAGTAAGAGGGTTTACACCCCTAGAGAAATCATTAAAACTGTAGTTCATCTTGGATTTTGAGCTAGATGATTTGGAAGGTTTGTTGTTGAGTTTTATAAGGGTTTAAATCTCAACAAAGATATCATCTTCCTCTTCGTTTCACTTGTCTTCCAAGGAAGAGACTCCAGTATTGCGACCGCACATGACTTCGAGAGTCATGATGATATTATCGAAGAACGCCTTTATCATAAAATTTTTGCTTCCCTAATCGTGTTTGATCCAACTATTCGAATGCCTGTTGTTTCCGCTCCGCCTCACTTGGTTCCAGGCTCATCCGTCTCATGAAATTGGATTTGCGGTTGCTGCACGGGTCTCTCCCTGACAAACTCGAGTCTTGCCCTACCCCTCCCCCGTTTTCCATGTTGGTAAATGTGAATTTTGAGATATTGAATTGTTCAAGTTTGGATCTAAATTTTACATGCTTAAAGCTATCTTGTTCCCTTGGGGCATATTGATTTGCTAAGTGTTTGAGCTGCTATAACAAACATTCAACTACAACCAATAGTGTTGTAGAAAAAATCACTTTCTCTTACTCTTTATTCACTTTCTACCACTGAAATTCACTTGCAAGCTGTGATAATTGATTTATTGTTTGAGTGGCTTACTTGTTGATTTTAATGGTTAGAACTTACTGCTATAGCAAAATTTTGCTACAACCATTGGGCTGTCATAAATACTTGTTGATAACTCTCATTAAAAAGCCTCTCTTGTTATCAAAGTCTTGGTTTAAACTTTGTAAGATTGTCTAATGATTGCTAGCTTTATTTTCCAAAATCATATACTTGATTTTGATGATTTTTTTTTCCTCGAAAAAATTCATAATTTCATTATATAATAAGAAAATTACATACACAGATATATACCAGCTATTTTGACATAGCTACGTACATATTCACCAACAAAAAAATTCTAACCCCCAAAGGATTCCAAACAGTCATCAATGATACATAATTGCATAATTGTCAATAATACCAGTGCCAAAAATACTATCCAACTGAAATAACCACCATCATGTAAGTCCTCAATATAATGGATATTCCCTCAATACAACAAAACAAGCTATGACCCAACATAAACCATAATATTTTCCTCACAAGAAGAGCAATTATCCAGAATCATATATCCTGTCTGTCATGAAAGGGTCTGTGGTAGAATCCTCAAATTCCTGCTGATGTATGTTCTTCAACATACCATTGACTGTAGGCTAACTGTGTGGCTTCTTTGGAAAGCCAATATGCCAATTAGTTCCTTTCCCTGTATATATGAGAAAAATATATGGTTTCAAATAAACTTTTAATACGAAGTACCTCCTCTAACAATGGAAGCAAACGAGAGACTTGACATCTGTGTATCCCATTAGTCCAATTGATGTCTACTAAAGAATCACCAAAAACTTGTAATGTTCTGCAACCCTGCTCCACAAAGAAAAGTATAAGAAGTTTTAAAGCCAATAGTTCAGAGTAGTTGTTTGTGCCATTCCCCAATCCCACTTTGAGTGTAAAGAAATGTGAGTTTGTAAAATAAAGACAACCACCCCCGCCACACTTTGTCTGATCAGATGAGGAAGCACCATCGAAATATCCCCACGGGATACTGATGTCAAGAGCCACCTCCCTAATGACCCTGGGTTGTGCCAAAACACTTCCACCTGATCCCATAAAAGAATTAAAGATCCCAATGCAATTAATAGCCACCCTATCAGTCGAGATGTTCATGTCCTGGAATATTTGTCCATTTCAAGTGATCCAAATCCCCCAAGCTAGGATAAAAGGGAAATCTCGATAATCCAATTGAACCCGACCACACATCCAAGCCTGAAGGGCTAATTCAAAATAAATTCCCTACTAGCTCCAGAGGGAGGGCAACAAAATCCTAGCAAAGGCCCATACATCCTGGACAAAAGAACAATGTAAAAAAAGACGATCCACCGATTCTAAATGAGATTTACAAACAACACATCGCCCCGACCTGGAGAAAATACACCTTTGTAAATTATCCCAGGTAGGCAGTTTGTTTGCCAGAATCGACCAAACCAACACCTTTCCCTTCGTCAGACAAGATTTTTTCCATATCTTCCTCCACAACTAGAGGGGGTCCCTTTGATGGAGGTCCATGGATAACTTAATATAACCAGATTGTGGAGTATATTCTCCCTCCCCGACACTGTCTCAAAGAAATTCATCATCTCTATCAATCAAATGAATGGAAGCATCACATAGAGCATGTGTATATCTATTCCAATGAATATAATCCTCCTCCAGGAGACCAAGCCCGTGCCCCGACATCCATCCTTAGTGCCACATATCTGATTGTAGAGGATCCCCAACCTGAGCAAGATAATAGAACCCACCTTGCGCCAACCTATGCTTAATCCTTACTGACAATACATGTCCCAACTAACATCCCAACTACGTATCCAAGCCTAGGCGAACCAATTTCCCATAACCCACTCGCCACACCAGACCGTTCCCAACAAGATCAAATTCCTTAGTCAAAGCCTTCTAGATAATAGAAATCCCCGTTGATGATTTATTTGTAGTTCAAATCTAGTCACAAATAGAAAGAGGGGCGATATATTTTTTATGAACTACACGTGTCTAGAGACTAGAAGTTTTAATCAGTCGCCAGGAGCACTTTGCAGCAAAAGATTTTGAAAAAGAAAAAATATTTTTTAAGCCCCAACCACCCAAGGCCTTTGGTGTAGCGATCTAATCCCATCGAACCCAGGGTAAAACCTTTTTGTCCTTGTTTGCCTGCCATAGAAAAGAAAAGCATAACCTCCTTACCTTCTCCAAAATTCCTTTTGGTATCCAAGCTAAAGACATCTAGTATAATGGGATATCCTCCAAAACCTCCTTTATGAGAACTAAATGTCGAGCCCTAGAAATCCAACGATGAATCCAACACTTAAGTCTTTTTTCAAGTTTTGTAATGAGCCACATCCAATTGGTCTTCTGATAGTCATTTGGTTTCAATTAAAAACCAAGATACTTCAACGCTTCATCCAATTCATAGACACGGAGGGGAAGTCTATCAAAAAAGTAAAGCGATTCCCCCCCATTCAGATAAGAGAGTGTAAAACTTGACTTCTGTTCATTGATTTCCATGCCTGTAGCTTGTTTGAATAGAATTAATCCCTCACACAGTTTTTCAATATCCCGTCGAGAACCATCACAAAAATTTAAGATGTCATCCACAAACACTAAATGGGAGATATACAATCCCAAAGAAATTTTGATGCCTCTGAAGTTTCCAGCATACTTTGCCTCAATCAAGAACCGACTAAGACACTCAACAACCAAAAGAAAAAGGAGTGGAGATGTTACACATTATGACCCTACAAGCACGTGTTCAGGCTTCCAAAACAATATTTTACATGAGGAAAATGACTAAGTTCTTCCCCAACAAGGCACATTTTTAGAATGACGCCGCAGGTTGACAGTGGTACACAGTGCGAAAATCCTTGATTTTTGCAGGCTGCTCTATGCCTGGCTCACGATATTTCTGCATGCTGCTATATAGGCAGGGTGCGACGACGTTTGAAGCTAAGAAAAGGAAGAGGTTTCACGAAGTTTCTAGAAGGAGAATCTTCTAGAATATGAGGTGGCGTCCGTATGGTTGTGATGTTACTAGCTTCTCTGATTTGGTGGGATCATCCTCATCCTAGTAACCACTTCACCTTCTCCTATATAATAATGAATTTCTCATGGAAAAGGTTAAACAAGATTGAGCAAAGAATTGTTGAAAGAATAGGCTGAAGACTGTGTGAAGAATACTGATACAATCGATGCTTGGGGCCTCCATTTGTCCATCAAGATTTGTGGACCATCTTCATACAAATTCAGAGCAAGTGTATGTGTGTGTTGGAACAAAGGACCACCGAAAGGGAACTTGCGACATCAAGGCAATTTGGTTGTATTTTCCACTTTTATTTAATATGATACAGTGACATGTTTCTTTCCCATATAATCATTAGCGTTTTATGACATGACTCCTTGATCACATGTTTAGGTTTCCATTGAATCTACAATTATTTCTTTCACTTTGGTTGGTTTGTGTCATTACAGATTTAATCTCACAAGAGAATTGGAGTGGAGTAGGGACAACAAAGATATAAGGAAGCGATATCTAAAGGTATGTCATCCATTCCTTCTTTGGTAGTAAATTCAATGGTAGCAACTTAGGGAAAGCATCATGTCCTGTCTTGTTTTGTTCTAGATCCAGGTGGATCCAGGGAGATTATTTTATGTCTGAATTCACCAATTTATCCAATAACAAAATTGATGACTCCACTGGGGATACGACTTGATTGTGGTTTTTGTTGGTCATGTGCTTTTAACCTATTCTTTTTATTGAAATCAGTCTCTGAGTCTGTGGGAGATCCAGTCAGAATCTCTGGATTTAAAAGTCCACTTAGATCCTTTACCCTCTTCTCAAAATTTCTTGATTTACAAACACTTCTGCACTGTACCCTATACATAGCCTGCAGAAACCTTCAATTTCTACACCTTTGTTGTTTGCTTCAGTGCGGGCTTTCCACACCCTACCTGTTTTTGGCCTGCGGAAACTCTTAATTTCTGCACTGTGATATGCTATCAGCCTGCAACGACATCTGTGAAATTTTTTGAGTTGGGTCTTGACCTCTGTTGATGCCCAATTTTGCTTTAGTCAGCTGGGAGGGACTTGTAATGCCAGTCCTTNTAACTTGTTGTTGATTGGTTTCGGAGATCGAACACCTCTCTTTTGATCTTTTTCCAGTTTTTGTTTTTGATTTTTATCGACAAGGGTATAATCTTTGAACTTATATCTGAGTGCTTGTTCGATTAAAAACCTTTGATTGGATTTAAAGTTTTGGATTGATTACATGTTCTGGATTGCTCGATGGTTGGGAAGTCATTTTTTCATTCGCATTTGAAGAAACACTTTGTTGTCATTATTTATTTTTGTCTTCATTAAAAGATTGATTTGGGTGCTTGTTGAGTGTTTCATTTTCATCGATTACTCGTCTTTTCTTAATCCCATCCCTTTTTTGGTTTTTGAAAGGAAAATTAAAGTCTTTCATTCTTTTCGGTAATCATTCATACATAAAATATTGGCATTCAAAAAATTGAAAGAGAACAAATAGAGAAATCACATTGTTCATAATTGTTTGTTATTTCATTCAAAGAAAAGGAATTGTACTTCATAGTTCTCATTATTCCAGAAAAATACCTTCTCCCTGCTATAGATAGAATTCATCGAACAAAAATATGCATCATTCATTTCTATTTGCATATTATTGGGTCAAGGTCTTACACAACATTGGTTTCATTCCCATCTACCTCTTGAGTAACAACAACCTCTAAAAAACATTGCAAAATCTAAAACTCAATTAGTAACTTTTATTTTCTAGGGCTCTTTTACACCAACATTAGCTAGACTAGAGCTTTGGAATAGGCTGTGAGACACACTCTCCAAAGCACAAAACACACAGTAGTATCTCGTGATAGGGAGTGTTCAAATCCATTGACAACATTTTATCCTGGGAAGCCCTTCTCACACAAGGGTTAAAACTGAGGTCACATTGAGATTGGTAGAGTTACTCACCCTGCTTTGTTGATCTTAGTGTAGAGATTGCGTGTATTATGGGGGTCGCTTGAAGGTATACCCACAATGATGAGTGGAAGCCTCTCAAGTTGATTTCAGGCTAGATACCCTGCCTTTGCACGTAGATCAAACTGTCGACTGTTTCCCCAGGCATCACTATTGTTTGTGGTAACTTTAGTATCCTATCTTCTTAGGGTCTTACACAAGGTGACTATGAAGGAGCAAGTCTTCACGGTACCTAGAATCGACATTGGCCAGACTCACTCAGGCTCTTTGGAGGGTATACCCACGATTATGTGTGGGAGCTTGCACCAGAGTGTAAGTTTGTTAAGCAGGTCGTCCACGTAACTTTTCCACCCTAGCCCAACCCCTTCTTGTCTTGATTTCACGACGTTGGATTTCATCACCAACTAGTGACTTCGAAATGAGAAGGTTTGTTTGCCTGGTTTGAAATCTAGATTTTATTAGCGAGTGTTGTTTGTTTTCGTAGTAGGCCATAGATTTTTTCCGCAGAATTTTTGGTTCTGCCAACATAGACCCTCCAGGCCGTTCGCGCAGGGTACAAGAACTTCCCCCAAAAAATATGGAAGATTCTACCCCTCTACCCCCTCATTCATTGGAGGGCTCTCATCAACAGAGTGAGGTCCAGGAAACTACCACCGCACAAGAGGAAGGTTCTGCCTCTTTGGAAAGTTTCCGAGTTATTTTTGATTCCATGGAATCTTTCCGCATCCCTCCTGGATACGAAAGACGTTTTCTCCGGATGAATTCAACCGGGGAACTTGTGGTTGATACTTCTGGAATGATAACCGGACCCTATTCAGGCCTTGGATCCGACGATCCCTTCTGGACTACTGACATAGTTAGAAGGCCACCTTGCACAGTGCGAGACCTTTACGGCTCAAGGGCAGGAGCAGATATACCTGCCATCCCTGAATTGCCTGAAATGTCTACTACCCTCTCGATACCCCTAGATCATTTTGCCAGTACAACTGCCTATCTCTTTGTTGGTTCAGATGCCCAATCAGTTGGTCCTAGTTCAACTATTCCTCTCTAGATGAACCACTCTACAATGGTCCCTCGTGCTACGACTATTCCCACTGGGAATAAAGTGGTTAACCATGCTCCCATTGTTACACCACATTCCTCTAGACCTACCCCTTCACTCCCTCTTGGGTATCATGCTTTGAACCCTTTTGCTGCTATCCATACCCAAGTTCCATCTGGAGTTCCACTTGGGCATAATACCTCTGCTAGTTATGTTCCCACACCTTCCCAGGTCCTCTCCGGAGGGCCTTATCCACCTCTTCATGGTGGATCTAGCCCTAGTGGCTCGAATCCAATTGGAAGCACACATCATCTACTCACTTCTTATTACCAGATTCCTGCTAGAGGGAAATATTATGCTGGGGGGCAACCTCAATTTGGGGGTCAAACTCAAGTTGGGACGCCACATCCATTTGGAGGACAATCTCAGGTTGGAACTTATAATTCATGATCTGGACCGAATACATTGAACTTGTTAGCTCACCTTTGGAACCTTCGTGGTCAAGGAAACTCACAACCCTCTGGGGGGCAGTCTTCTCAAGCTAACCCTTCTGTACCCCCTAACTACGATCTGCCATATTCGGGTTCTTTGAATCCCACTTGGGGTTCGAACTTTCAGGCCAGTGCCCCTTTTCAAGGGAACATCCCTAACCAATCCAACCGTATAGGCTATATTCCTCCTCATCACCGGCCGAATCTGTCAGGACCTTCGCCTTATGTGAAAAATGCTTATGGGCCTACTGGTATACCGACGAGACTTCCTCCCCAAAGTCACCAGTATCCTCAAGTGAATAGACAATTTCCCTTTTTAGCCACTTTGGACTTATCCAATTTGTCTAGAATTTTGAATGATCCTATCCATCATTCTCCTCATTGGCCCGTCATACCGGCCGAATTACCATCAGACATTCCTAAGTTCGATGGTAAACCAAGAGAAGATCCAAACAATCATGTAATGACCTTCCACCTTTGGTGTTCATCCAACTATTTGATGGATGACTCCATTCGATTACGTCTTTTTCAACAAACTCTCACTGGTTCAGTCGCAAAGTGGTTTATAGAATTACCACGGGGCTTCCTCAATGACTTCCACACCCTCTTCATGGCCTTTCTTACCCATTATCAACTGCCTATGCACTACGAGATAAGAACCGAGATTTTAAGTTCCTTCAAATAATCCACTGCCACCCACATTTCCGATCATATTCATGAGTGGAGACGCAGGCGATGCTTGATCAAACTCGATCTTCCTGACTAGTTATTGGTTGAATGGTTCACTAAGTCATTTGTCAATGAAATCTCAAGTGATATTTCCATGGGTGGCATTGTCACCGAAGAGCAGGCGATTATTCGTGCTCAGTATCTAGATCTCGTTTATTCACAAACGGGTACTCTTTACGACTTACTCCCCGATGCTCCTCACCCTTCTACCATGACCACCTCAATAACCCCAACAACTTTTCATGCTGCTGATGGTGTGATAGGTACTTTCCATGCTCAACCTCAATCTGCGTAGGCCTCTCATACCAATCCCAAATCCCATGCTTCTAATGTTCAAACTGGTCCGACTCCCACTTCTCCCACCGATAAAACTTTAGAAGTGAACGCTATTCAATCTACTACTACTGGTAAGAATAAATCTAAAAAAGGGAAGGGTAGGAATAAGGAGGAAAAAAATATCAACCCACAATCCGACAAGACTAAGTCACAACCTGCTGATGATAAGGAAAAATGAAAACCTCGCTATCCTTTCCTTATCTGTGGTGATGATTACTACACAAAGGACTGTCCAAGACGTGCCAAGGTCACAAAGTTCCTTCAAGGGACCACAAAACCTCCTACACCTGCCATGTTGTCTAAGCCCTTCCGTTCTCAACAACAGGGTCAATTGGTCATCCATGATCAACCTTCTTCCTCCACTACCTCCTATGTCCTTATGTGTACTGGTGATTCAAAAAAGGATGATGTCACACTTACAACTCAGGCCAAATTTTACTCTTCCTCAAAGGAGAAAACGGATGATACCCCACCTTCATTGGTTCAACAGTATCCCTCGACTCCACCTATCAATGGTCCTCTTCATCTCGAACGACCGAGCCTCGATACAGATCTTCGCCCTCCCCCAAAGGGTGTTGTCCAAAAGTCTGCCTTCAACCCTCATGCACGTGCTGCTCAGAACTACAGTATTGTAGAAGATCTGGCACAAGCACCTTCTGCGATGTCGGCTCTCGAGGTCCTTCAAAGTTGTCCCACTCAATGGAAGGCTCTGTTAAAGGCTATTGGTGGAATTGACCCTATGAATACAAATTTGATAATTTTTGACCTGGAAGATCACATTCCAAGGTTACCCCCTCATCTCTCATTTCAGATACAAGTTGTTGTCGCAGACAAGAACATTTGTAGAACAATTATTGATGAGGGTGCCTCGGCGTGCGTAATGTCTATTGCCTATTGGAAATCCATTGGCTCTCCTCCCCTAACTGAATCACACAACACACTCAAAGCCTTCAATGGATCTGGCTTTAAACCCTACGGTGTACTCCCTTCATTGCCTATTACGTTAGAAGGAAAGTCAGGCAATGTTGAAGTTGAGGTCTTTGACGCACCTCTCGATTACAACCTCTTACTTGGCCGTAGCTGGATTGATTCCATGTGTGTAGTCGTGTCTACTCTTTTCCATGTTGTACGTTTTCCACACCAGGGAAAAGTTGTTACAGTAGATCAACTGGCCTTTTTTAACTCTGATACTCATACTAGCAATGTACCCTTCATTTCCAAGACACCCCCTAGGTATGAGAATGTCGGTGTGGGTCTACTAAAAGATTCAACTTTGATGGGTACATTCTCGATCCCACCACCCGATGTTCCACCTCCTTTGGTTGCCTCGATCATTATGATTTCCACCTCCGTCTGCGAAACCCCCGCGTCTTCTGACCCATGGATAGTACCTGAGCCTAGTGATTATCTCTGCTATGGCAACTAGATGCCTTTAAGTCCAGTTGAATCTGCTTATCAAGCCATTCAATCGTCAAACCCTTCTACTCCCTCTCTTGGTGATTCATCTCCTGACCCGTTCCACATTATTTTTCCTACAGACGAGATGATCATGTCGATTATGTCCATGGAAGACACACCATGGGATGATGGGCATCATCGTTCCATCCTCTTCCAGGAGCAACACACCTTAGAGAGTTACCAACAGATCTCGACTCCATTAAACGTTGTTGTTATTTCTTCTATTCCCAAATCCACACATGATGTGTTATATGAAGGGAACTTGAGTAACATTTCACCCACCATCCCCCTTGACATATATATTAAACCTGGAGTTGTCTAAAATGTTCACATCAGAGCTTCATGTTCCACCGACGAGGTTGTCACATATAAGTCCCTTTTTCAAGAGTTTCGTGACATCTTCGCATGGAGCTATGAAGAGATGCCGGGTATTGACCCTGATATTGTTGTACATGAAATTAAGACCTACCCATATGCTAAACCCATCCGGCAGAGACTTCGCTCGGTCAATCCTCGTAAGGCAGTTGCTATCAAGTTTGAGGTCGAAAAACTTCTTAAAGCTGGCTTTATTTATCCCGTGGCTTTAATTGATTGGGTATCCAATCTAGTTCCGGTTAACAAGAAACAAGGTACAATCCATGTCTATGTTGATTATAGGGATATCAACAAAGCTTGTCCTAAGGACAACTTTCCTACCCCCTTTGTTGACCAAATTTTCGACGATTGCGTCAGAAGTGGGATCTTCTCTTTGATGGATGATTTCTTCGGATATAATCAAATCAACATCTTACCTGCGGATCAACACAAAACCGCTTTCATTTGTCCTTGGGGCACCTTTGCCTACCATAAACTACCCTTTGGTTTAAAGAACGCCGGTGCGAATTTTCAACGTGCCATGTCTTACGCTTTTCATGATATCAAACACACTGTACAACCATATCTAGATGACCTACCGACGCATTCCATGCATTGTAGTTCCCATCTGGCACACCTCCGAGCCATTTTCCTTCATTGTCGGTTCTATTGTATACGCTTAAACCCACACAAATGTGTCTTCTGTGTGGAGTCCGACCGACTCCTGGGCTTTATTATGTCACGCTAGGGGATCAAGGTCAATCCTTTGAAGGTCAAGGTGATTCTCAATCTCCCTCCTCCTTCCTCACTCCGCCAGCTGCAAAGTTTGCAAGGGAAGACACAATTTTTACGTCGTTTTATCCCCAACTACGATGAGTTAACACTCGGATTTACTTGATTGCTGAAGAAAGGTTCTGAGTTCGTATGAGACACCACTGCCAACAAAGAATTCGAATCTTTGAAATTGATTTTAACCCGTACCCCACTACTTTTCCGGCCCGATTATAGTCGAGATTATTTCCTTTATCTCGCTGCTTCGGACTCTACCATTTCCATGGTTCTAGTCCAAGAAGACGATTTACATGACAAACATGTCATTTATTATTTGAGTCAGAGTCTCATGACTACCTAGGTCAAATACTTGCATGTTGAAAAACTAGCCTTGGCAGCTGTTCAAGTTGTCCAACGTTTCTGTCACTATATCCTATTACGCAAGACCACTGTAATTTCCTATTGCAACCCTATGCAACACATTCTTACACGCCAATTGCTAAGGGGAAAATACTCCAAATGGATAGTGATTCTCCAGGAGTTTGACTTAGAGTTTGAACGCGCTAAGTCTAAGAAATCCTTGGTGTTTGCCAAATTGATATGTGATCTTCCTTGCACTGAGACAAAAAATGTAGCAGAGGATTCTTTACCTGACGAATCCGTTTTTCTGATTAGTTTCGATGACCTTTGGTATGGGGATATCATTATCTATCTCCAGACTCAGACTTTCCGGCCCAATTTGTCTAGCGCTGACCGTCGTTGCATATGTTACCAAGGCCATTAGTACATTATCCTCGGTGACACTCTTTATCGCCGTAGGGTTGACTCCATTTTTCAACGATGTCTCACCTATGATGAGTCTGAGAAAGATTTGAATGAATGCCACTCTAGAGCATGTGGTGGTCACATGTCTGGGTATGCTACTGCCCAAAAGATCTTATGAGCAGGGTATTTTTGGCCTTCTTTATTCAAAGACTGTATTATTGCCATCCAAAAATGCCATGCTTGCCAAACATACAACAACAAAATAAGATCGCATCCTCCTCCTTTACACCCTGTAGTTTCCGTTGGACCTTTCATGAAATGGGGCATTGATTTCATGACCTGTAACCCTCACTCGACCGGGGGGCATGGATACATTATCGTAGCCATGGATTATTTCACAAAATGGCCCGAGGCAATGCGTACATTCGATAATACCGAAAAAACCGCAGCCATATTCATATTCAATCATATCATCACACGATTCAAAATCCCACAAGCTATCATCACTGATGATGGTAGCCATTTTCGAAATTTCATGATGTCCGAGGTTACCGAAAAGTCGGGTCTTCGACATGAAAACTCAACCCCCTACTACCCACAGGCCAATGGCCAAGTTGAAGCAATAAACAAAGTTCTCATCACCATGCTTCGACGGATAATAGGATTTCACAAGACAAGTTGGCACACGATGTTGTTTTTAGCATTGTGGGCATATCAGACATCCGTGAAGTTCGCTACGACATTTACACCTTTTTCAGCTGGTGTATGGTATTGAAGTTGTTTTTCCGATTGAATGTGAGATACTGTCATTGAAGCTAGTGTTATCCACATTTTTGGTTATCGAGATGATGACATGTTAATGACATGATGATGGAAGATCTAACTCTTCATAAAGATCATTTTCATGAAGACAGTTACACTTATCAGTTTCTCAAAATCACACTTTTGAAGATAGTACGCAGGCTGCATATATATTGTCCTGCGGAAATACTTGATTTCCGCAGGTTGCATTCAGTTTGACTGCGGACTTTCCGCACTGTGTTAATGGCCAGGGTGCGGAAATGTTTCTTAAGGGAGAAAATGAATAAGTTCTCGATCCTTCTAGAAGGAATCTTCTAGAAGGATGAGTTGGAGGTCGAATGGTTGGCAAATTAATGAGTTTCCAGATATCTTGGGATTACATTCTATCCAAGTAACTAAACAATCTTCTCCTATATATTGAGGAGATTATTCATGAAATGGCTAAGGGAGCAAATTAGCAAGAGTAAGATATTGGAGAATTGGTGAACTATTGTATGGAGAATTGATGCTGCAGCAAATAGAGACAGCCACAAGGTTATCACAAGTAGTGGAGATTCTTCATGCATGATGAGCAAATGTGTGTGTGTCA
>ML823781.1:32306-101226 GCA_009831015.1 Picea engelmannii
ACGAATTCGTCTCTTGGAACGTTACTTTGATTATATTGAGTATCAACACATTCCTAGATGTCTAAATACATTAACTGATGCATTAGATAATTATGTGTTAGACATACATTTGAGACATTTATAAATCCAATCACACATCACATGTTGTATATAAAGCAAAGTAAGCTGGTAGAAGCCTCATGTATATATATAACGATAAAAATGTTTTTTACAAAAAGTGTTTTCCGTCCAAAGACTAAAATATCAAAATATGAAGCCCATGGCTTCTACAAAAGAGCATCATGGATGCTGCTCACAGTAGCATACTATTTCCTGTGCTACCCTACGGAGTAGTCGACTGAGTGAACCAGACACGCCTACGGTGTGGCGCTGATAACGCCTTAGTATCTCGTTGATCGAGATGTCTGGGATGTCTGCTATCAAACCCTACAGATTCTGTTCGACTGCCTCGTAGTTGTCAGCATCCCATCCGGCTACTACAACTGCTTCCCTTCACCTCTGAATGGGGGGTGTACCCAGAGGCCGGTGTGGCCCTACATCTGCATGGTCAATTTTTTTGGATTAGTCATTGGGTGGAGAACATAAAAAAATCTCATATTTTAAAAAAATTCACAAAAACACCATAAAAACAAAATGTTTTTCTTACCTAGGTCCCCCCCACTGAAAACCCTTAGGTAGAACCAAATTGGGGTTGCCTCGAAATTCCAAACCGGCATAGGTGTAATCATCTATCATCAATATTTGGGGCCTCAACCAAGCAAAGAATGCATCATTGTACTTGACAATGGGGCCCACTACATGCCGAGCCATGAGATCACACTACCTTTTCATCCTTGGATCCTGTGGCGTTGGTATACCCCACTCTACCTGTAGGTGTAAATGAGGGAATCTTTCTAAAAAGAAAGACACCAAAATAGATCCATACCGGAATTGCTTCAGGTCTCCGTTCCTGCTCTTGGTTAACTGTGTCTTCATACTGTGAAGAAGACCATCACACCAGTTGAACACACGAGGTTCTGTGCATTGCATGGCATACTAAAAATAACTTTGGAGGGCCATGTGCGGAGAGGAACTTCCCGCCATCCATGTAATGGTAAAGAAAATGGTTCAGAGAGTTAAATCCCGAACACCTCTAATGGTTACCTTACCTTTGCGCCTTTCGGCCTCAGGTTCACAGTACTGACAGATTTATTCACTCATCGACAAACCACCACCTCGACCTCCTGTTAAGGTTACATGTGATCCACGATGGGATAATCCCATCAAGAAGTAAATGTCTTCGATATCCAAGGAAAGAACATGGACACCCACATGAAACACATGTTGGTCTACATCCCACATGTGGACCAGGTATTCTAGTAGCCTCAGTTGGGCTCTCATGTCCTGGATTTCAATTTTTTTTAACAATTCGCACTATTGTAGGGCATTGACGTTGCCTGAATCATTCAAGGACTCAAAGTCATCATCCTCGTGTTCCCATTCTCTCTATTCAAACATTTTGGCAATCAAATACCTGCATGGAGACGAGGAAAAGGGATTAACATCTTCAATCGTTGCTTTTGAAATTCTTTTTGGACAAACACGTGGGTAAATTTTTGGGTTTTTGGCCGCCGCAGATGAGATTTGAGTACAGTATGGGGTTTCCGCAAGTGAGCCATAGGGTTCCTACGGAAATCATTGATTTCCGCAGGTCCCGATACTGGCCACCTACGGCGGCCCCAGTGTGAGCCTATCGACCCAAAAACTCATCCAAAAATGACTTTTTAACCAAATTAAATGAATTTTAATCCATTAAAGAGGAAGAGGATGACAAGCTTACCGTGTTGACGAAGACCGTTTGCTGAATGGTATCCTATGCTTCTCGCAATTGTCAACCGAAATATGAGGTAAAAACAGGGTTTCTAGACAAGTTTTGAATGAAATGCAATTGAAATAGCAATAAGAAGTTTTACCCCTATTTATTTAACTTTTTGTTTTTTCTTATAATATTTTATATTATTTTATTGCATTTTATCTTAACCTAAAGGTCTAATGGTTCCACGAGTCTTTTATTTTTTCACAGGTGGAAAGACTACAGTCCTGAACCATGCTGTATGGATGTCTTTTTAATTCACTTTTCTGTTTGTTACACATACCATTTAGGGTTTTTCAGAAAAACCTCGATCCTAGTCTTTGTTCGTTCTCATGCTAAAAAATCGATGAGAACATAACCGAGTATACTTTTGTTGTTTTTTTGTATTCGTCATGGAAACATGAAAAATGGAACCCATGGAGTATCCTTTAATCTCTTTTCACTCCGTAAAAACGAAAAGATTGCCAAGCAACCTTGTTATTTTCACACTTGTAAAAGTATTTGAAGACAACGTTCGATGGACGATAGTTTATCACTTTTTCGGTCTCGTTGAATTATTTTATGAAAAATGAATTGAAAGAGTTCTCTTTAATGTGTTTTTTAGACTCTATAAACATGGAAAACCTAGTATTTTTCTATCTTTGGACTCGTTAAACAAACATTGAGAGACCCACATGGGACCGAACCACTCCTTCTTAGGGTTCGTTAAAAATACTTCGAGGGACTCGTCTGAAGGATGAGCTTATATCAACAAGCATATATTTTCCTCCTCAAGCTTGTGTAAAAATAAAGAGGTACTCGCTAGAAATGGTGGGGGAAAATTTGGGAATGAAATGTGTCTCTGTACTTGTGTTAGTGGCAGTACTAGTCACTCTTGAACATGACACCCCCCTTCATCATTTGAATCCAGGTTGGGAAATCCATTTGTCTCTCGTCTGACTTTCTGCAAGATCATATCTTGGGTCATCTTTGAGTCAATACTACCAAGACCATTTTCGTGTCATTCATATGTTCAAGAGAAGTCTTAACCAACCCTCCCTCGAGTTGGCCATCTACAATTGTCAATTCTTACCATGTCGGCTTTCCATGTGTTAGTTTCAAATCATTTTTATAGTTTGATCTACCCTAAATCTGTTAGTTATTTCGTGTCACTCATGGGGGATACATCAAGGCCCTCCTGTGATGAGTCTTTTCCTGTCGACTTCAACTCCTCATCCGGAAACAAGACTTAGAAATCATTTAGTACCTTAGAGTCTGCATGCCTCAATGGCAGGTTTCTTCGCTTTTGACAATGAATTCATGTCATTGGTCCCTGATCGAGAGATTTCATCGAGTGTTCGACTTTAGCTCATTTATTCACATTTGATGGAATGTACTAAGGTACCTTGGGAGTCATTGACATCAATGGTGATTTCCCTCGCGCTTGTTAACAGTTTTCATCAATGACCCGTAATCAAGTGGTTTCTACCATGTTCGACTTTGACACCTGTAATCACATGGTTAGATTCGTACTTACGGACAACGGGATTGTATACCTTGGATCTTATATTTCGGGTCCAAGTTGTGATGGAGTATTTATGATTTGTATTGACACACAGATCCAGTTTGTACGTCTCATGGCCGTGTCTGAATTTAAACTTTCTAATACATAGATCCATAGTGTATTCCTGATGGCTATGTAGAATCTTGATGACATGGATCCATGGTGTATAATTGGTGGCCATGACTTGCATTTATGATTTCAATCACTTGTAGTCTAAGCATGGGAATTCCTACCTCAAAAATGGTATAATTCTATGCAGATGCTTGATTGTTTGCAGGTTCCTTCTTGGTGCGTTCCTTATTCCTGACACACACACACACACATTTTACAAAGTATTTCGGCTGTCACATGTTCCAGCCTCATACTTTGGGGGGCATTCTGTTACACATTATTTTGGTCACTCTGATGGTGACCCTACAGGCATGTGTTCAGGCTTCCAAAAAAATCTTTTACATGAAGAAAATGTCTGAGTTCTTCCCCTTCAAGGAACATTTTTAGAATGATGCCGCAAGCTGACAGTGGTACACAGTTTGGAAATCCTTGATTTCCGCAAGTTGCTCTATGCCTGGCTCACGGGATTTCCGCATGCTGCTATATAGGCTGGGTGCAGTGGTGTTTGGAGCTAAGAAAAGGAAGAGATTTCATGAAGTTTCTAGAAGGAAAATCTTCTAGAATATGAGGTGGCGTCCGTATGGTTTTGATCTTACTGGCTTCTCTGATTTGGTGGGATCATCCTCATCCTAGTAACCACTTCACCTTCTCCTATATAATAATGGATTTCTCATGGAAAAGGTTAAACAAGATTGAGCAAAGAATTGTTGAAAGAATAGGCTGAAGACTGTGTGAAGAATCCTGATACAATCAATGCTTGGGGCCTCCATTTGTCCATCAAGATTTGTGGACCATCTTCATACAAATTCAGAGCAAGTGTATGTGTGTGTTGGAACAAGGGACCACTGAAAGGGAACTTGTGACATCAAGGAAATTTGGTTGTATCTTCCACTTTTACTTAATATGATACAGTGACATGTTTCTTTCCCATAAAATCATTAGCATTTTATTACATGACTCCTTGATCACATGTTTAGGTTTCCATTGAATCTACAATTATTACTTTCACTTTGGTTGGTTTGTGTCATTGCAGATTTAATCTCACAAGAGCATTGGAGTGGAGCAGGGATAACATAGATATAAGGAAGAAATATCTAGAGGTATGTCATACATTCCTTCTTTGGTAGTAAATTCAGTGGTAGAAACTTAGGGAACGCGTCATGTCCTGTCTTGTTTTGTTCTAGATCTAGGTGGATCTGGGGAGATTCGTTTATGTCTGCATTCACCGCTTTATCCAATAACAGGAGACATAGGGCATCCCTATCTAACATCCCTTTTTTCCTTGAAGAACGAGGAAGCTGAACCATTAATCAAAATGGAAAAAGACACTGAAGATAAATATCCCATAATCCAATTTGTGAAGGCCATCCCAAAGCTAAGATGTATCAACAACATCCAAATATAAAGCTAGTTTACCCTGTCATAGGCATTTGAAAGGTCAATTTTAATAACCGCACCTTTAAGTTTCCTACTTTTTAAACTGTGTAGACCTTCCCGTGCAACCTTGATAGCCTCATCAATCTGCCTCCCCTCTAAAAATTCGAACTGTTCACTTAAAATGTGTCTGGAAAGTATATCTTTTAATCTTCGACTAATGACTATTGAGATGATATTATAGATACAATTACATAAATAAATAGGTCGAAAATCATCAAAAGTGGCTGGGTTGTCCGATTTTGGGATTAATGCGATGAAGGTGGCATTAAGTGGCTCGTGTATATGCCCATTTTTTCTGGACTCCTCCACTACTTTTAAATGTCATTTCCCAACAAGTCGAAAAAACCCAAGTAAAATTTGATCGGCCGATCATCAGGACTTGGACTCTTTCCTTTCTGGAAAGTATGCATGACAACCAACAATTCTTGTTCATAAACCTCCTTCATAAAAGACTCCCGTACATCATCCTCCACAAAAATGAGGGAAGAGCCTGGAAACTTTCACAATTTCAACAATCGAGGATCTTGCCTGTACCTTGAAAATATCTTTAAAATGAGAAATCCCCAAAGATGATAGACCATCAAAAGTATTGACCAATTGACCATCCCATTGGGTAAGACCCAAAGGAGTATTTTTCAATTTCTTGCCTTTGGCAAAAGAGTGGAAGAATTTTTTATTCTCATCCCCGCAAGTGAGCCAAATAACATGACTTTTTAGTCGCCACAAAGCTTCCTTTTCAGCCAAAATAGTTCTCCTCCAAAGTTCTGCATGAACCAGCTCATCCCTAACCTCCATGGAACAAAAGCTCCTATCAAAGTCGACCTGCCATTCCAACAACATCTTTTCAATGTTTAGAAGCTAATGATCCTCTTTTAATTTTTTCTCATGTGCCCAGGAGATGGTAGCTTATTTTACTTTTTTCAAGTTTTCCAGAAAGTGAATAGCAGCATGAGAAGTTTGTTCAGGACCAAAGGGAATCCACAACTTACGTACCAAGGCTTGATACTCTAGATTCTTTAACCAACCCTCAAATAACTTAAAGGGGTTGGGAGTCTGACGAACCCTACCATTTAATTCGAGAAAAATTAGGTTGTGATCCGATTCACCTCTATAAGCAACCTATTGTCGAGCAAGGGTCAAATTATCCACCAGATCCTCCTTCAGAAGGAAATGATCCAGTCATTTTGCAATGCGATCATCCCCAACCCGCATATTCCACCAAGTCGGCTATAATTTTACCGGCTCTAAATCTAGCAACCCATTAAGATCAAGAAAATGAGTGAAGTAGTCAGACAAAGGGTCTGGGGAAGTTCAAGGATCCCAAACCTCCGCCGCTCCCACAGAAAAATTTAAGTCCCCACCCACAATAACCTCTTGTTTAGAAAACCAAGAGCACTTTGCAAGGGAGTCCCAATAGCATTTCCGATCAACGTAGGGACCATATATGTTAACAAGCGTCAAGGAGTGTCCCAGTTCAACTGAAAAAATGTTGAGGCCAATCTCCGATTCGAAACCCCAAATCCGTTCACATTTACAACGCTTGAGACACCATCCAGTGGCTAGTCCCCTAGATCGACCCTTTGCATCCACCGCCACAAAGGACCATCCTAGAAAAAGTGATTCAAACAACGCAACCACCAGTTCACTAACCCCCATAGTTTCTTGTAAAAAGATAACATCCAGAGGGATAACAACAACTAATCTTTTTAAGGACGATTTTTTTGCTGGGCTCGCCAAGCCCCTATAGTAAAATGAGAGAATTTTCATATAAAAACCATCTCTTGGGGTTGCTTTTCTCTAAGCACCCATTCAATGGAATATTTCATGCCAGAGGCCACATCAATCCTAGCTCGATCTTGTGACATAAGTATATGTGATCTCCTACCCTGACCCCAAAACAAAGATGAAGCCTGAGGAAGAGACCCCAAACCCTGCCCCAGTGGATCCTCCACGCTGAAGCTACCCAAATCCTCAGTTAAAACAACCTTGTTGCGGAGAGAATAACTAATCCTAGACCCCTCAGAAGACTGTTTTCCAGAATGGGAAGGAGTCCCACAAAAGGACAAAGTAGAAGAAGGAAAGGTAGTAGCAGGCTCCAAGGGGAAGGCTATACCATTAGAGGAGGAAACCAAAATACCCACATCCTCATGAGACACTGAAGTAAGGGGAGCCCCACACACACATAAATCCCTTGACACTTAACTCAAGGTGGCTAATGGGGTACTAACCGATGGAGGATAAAGAGCCCCAACATGATATAGAGTACAAAAAGCCACCTTAAGACGAGGCTGGGTGAAGAGCATGGAGAAACCCATCGAAGAAAAAACATCCAACCCCATAATTCCCGACGGAAGCAATAATTCAGAAGAGATATATGAAGCAACCAGAGGTAAAGGAAACTGTTGCTTACCCGACACTAGAAGGTACCTTGGGCAAGCCAACAATGTATACTTTTGAACCTTAGTGCGATCCAAATCCCGATCGCCCGAAGCAAAGCCTGTAGGTGAATTAGGTTTCCGCCTATTATCCCTGCCAATGTCATGAGTCCGTGAAGCCACCGAATGATCACCCCCAATAGCCCCAGACCCCATAACCACATGACCCAACCCAATACTAACACCAACATCCAAGGATCCCCGCACCTTCCCCTTGAAAGGTAGTTTGCAGGCCACAACTCCATGCCCATAAACATGTCAACTATGAAATCTGAAAGGAATTCCCTCATAATCCAATGGCTGAATAAAAGAACTGGAAGCCGTCTCGATATTCAACTCCTAGAGAAGTCCTGGATGAAGATCTAACCTCACTAAAATCCTGGCCATGGACATAAGACCTGTATCTTCAAAGGATAAGTTCGCTTCCGATGGCCGAGAAACGAATAGGGTTCCAGTATTGCATAGGAAGGCCCAATAACCAAACCCAAACAAGAACCACATCCACCCTCTCCCACTTTGCATCAAAATTTGGAGTCCAACGCTTAAGTACAATAGGCCTGGTAGCCATACTCAAAGTTGTAGATAGGACCCAGACAACATCTATAGAGGCATAGAATATGAAAGCAAACCAACCCTTTGCTAACAGTTGAATACTGGGAGGGAAAGAGATATTAGAGCCCCAAAGTTTGTCCACCCAAGAGCACAAGAAAGTAGTACCCAACCATTTCCCACACGCCCAACCCACCATGGTCCTATACTGTGCACACTGGGAACCTCTAAGCATGAAACACTTTGCTACCCCCATGCCCTTCAGTCGTTCCCGACCCACCCCTTAAGCGATTCCTTTAGAACTCGAACAATGTGGAGGAGAAACAGAGGGTCCAAAAACCCTGCCCGGAACAGTAACCCCTCCAAAGAAACCGCGGACTATCACCGCAGACTCCGGAAAATCACCAGAGTCATTAAAAACCTCCGACGGGGAGAATTGGGCACAAGAATCAACCACCGACAGGTATTTTTGTTGGGTACCCCAACAATCACCATCAAAGAGAGCCCCAAGCTTGGAACTGATGCAAACAAAGTCACCCTCCGATAGACCCAGAAGGGGATCCATCCCAGGTTCAAACCCCATCAAAGAAACAACCAACGTCTAGTAAGCCAAGCCACTCAAATACGACATATCGATCGAGGAGGGAATCCCCGAATCTAGGCTAGATGTCATGGCACTTACCAGATCCGTTGAGTTCACCGCTCGACACCCCAAGGATATAACGACAGGGGGTTTTGGGTCCCCTTCCACAAGTCCACACCCCACAATGCCCGTGTCTGATACTGAGTCTGCATCCCATACCGACGCCATACCGACCAGGCAAAAAAAATGAGTGGTCAGAAAGTGGGAAAGACGTCCCCGCAAAACCCCTGTACGCGAAGAAGCCTCCACCCCAATCTAGGAAAAAATTCCAGCACCGAAAAAATAAGCCCCAACCACGATACAATCCACCCCACCACTGGATATGGGGAAAATCCTATCCACCTGCTCCATCGCCCTCCGATGCCCTCCTATGCCCACCATCATTGATGCCTGTCATCGTTCCCTCATTCTCTTGATTTTGATGATCTAATTTGTAGCTGTCATAATTTATTCATTCTTGATATATATTTCCTTACTGCTGCAATTTTGGGACAACAAGATTTCTTGTTGATTGCCCACTTGTATTGAGGCTTATATCATCATATTTAGCCTTGTTTTGGTTTGTCTAACACTATTTTGC
This sequence comes from Picea engelmannii, assembly GCA_009831015.1. Lineage (NCBI taxonomy): Eukaryota > Viridiplantae > Streptophyta > Pinopsida > Pinales > Pinaceae > Picea > Picea engelmannii. The sequence goes on from ML823781.1 coordinate 41,457, forward strand.
AGGTACACAAGCTTGGAAACCATTTACCAACTCCAAAGACTCTCTCCTCAAGCCTCAAGTCATCTTAGAATTTGACCTATAGGGGTATTCTTCAAGCTCCTTTCTTCTACCTTTGCAATCCCCATAGGGTCACCTGGGAAGCCTCCCTTGTGTTGGATTTTTCCTTCACTAAAATGAGGGGGATATCTATTGAGGTGACAGTGATAGGTGTCTACAGTTGTGTCCATTTGTTATTTGGGTTGGGATTTTCCCAAACTACAAACTGTGCGATAACGTTTTTGGCGTCTTTGTCAGGGAGGATTTTGAATCATTTCCGATGCCATAACGAAGTTTAGTAATTCTATCCGAAAGCCTTTACCCATGGTTTGCTTGGTCACTCCAATTGAGGGAAGTTCCCTTTTAACTTTTGATGAACTTCATACAATTTCATTTGGTGATTCCATTGAGGAAAATACCCTCTCCTTTTGGTGAGCCTTGAGCTCATCTGTTGACTCCATTGAAGTGAAATTTTAGATAATGAAATTATGGCACCATGGGATAAACCCTTGCCTAGAACTTACCATATTTCGAGGACACTTTTACAAGTGGAAAAGAAAAAAGATGTTGATGACAAAGTTAAGCATATGATGAATCTTATAAGGGAATTTCCCCAAGAATCTATTGAAGAAAAAATTGATGAAGCACCTCTTATTGAAGAGCAAGCCCCTCTAGATGAAGAGATGCTTGAAGAACAGATCTATGAAGAAAGTTACGAAGAAGACCCAAATGAGACATTGGAATATGAAGTTGTCCAACCTTGTGAAGAAGTACTCAACTCCAATATTACAAGTTAATTCGTGGAACAACCTTCATAAATAGTTGAAAATCATATTGATTATTTCATATGTGTTTGGAAGCGTGGATGTGATATTGGTTGTTTCGGTTATGATGGAGATCCCATCTACGACATCGAGGGAAACTTCCAAATAAAAAATGTGGAAGCCTTTCCTTTGGAAGGTTGCTTTTCATACGTGGACGATCAAGATATTTGGCAACTTGGAGATGATATGATCATAAACCTTTTCCATCCACCAAAATATGGCTTGTTGCAGTGCACTTATTTTGATTCCCAACTATACCTTGAGGATCATCCTTTTGAAGGCTTAGAACTATTATTTGATAAAGATTCTCAACCATATTTATGCTTGAATTTTGATGGACATGAGGCCCTCGTTAGCTCAAAACAATTAGAGACTCAGTTTATTGAGGATAAGTGTTTTCATCTTGGGGATTTTTACAAGGATTTGCAGATGAAAATGCGACATTTTTTTGGTAGTAGGAGGATTTCTTTCTCCAGACATGGGGTTGTCCCTTACCTTTTATCTTCTTCTTTGGGAAGCCATGCAATTTTCTTCTGATCTCTCATATTCTCTTAGTCTTTGATAAGTGGTGGTCATGTTAATGAGGAAGAAGATGAGACATCATCTATATGTGGCATCCATATTCAGAGATGCGTAGACCAAGCTTGTGGCTATTCCTTCCAACAAGATTTTCTCCCTCCCTCCCATCTCCATGAGTTTCTTTCTATGATTGGTTGCATGCTTATTTTATGCTTGACTTATCTTTGTTTTATTACATGATTAAGCATAGGGGGAGATACCTTGATGAGATGTTGAGAAGGTGGTTGCACTAGATGTATGATTTCACCTAATATCACTAAGCACTTGATCTCCACGGGCCTCGGGCCCCAGGTAAGTAGGTAGGTCATTTTCTTTTCTCCATTGCATTTGTGTGTTCATCGTAGGTTAGTTGCATTCATTTGATTTACATATTGCTTCTCTTGCATTTATGCATAGTTGTTGTGATGCATTTGCTTGAATCATATTACATGTTAATTAGAAGTTTTTTTTGAAAAATGAAAAACTTTCTTTTTAACGGATAGTTGAATTTTTGAATTTTTGATTATATGAACAAAGGGTGAGCAAGCACCCCTCGATTATCTAACATATTTTTTTGAGTATGTCTAGGCACAGGTCTTACCAGGAGATGATGAGGTTCTCATGTTCTCTATGGTGAGCACATGTCCCCATGTACGAGATAGATGTTACCCCATCAAGCTAGGGGTAACTAAGGAGATGATGTCTCAAGGCTTACAAGTTGAAGATGTTAGCACTAGGAATCCACCTCATACTGTAATGAGGATAAGCCCAGTACCCATCAGTTTATATAGTAAATGTAAATGAGTTTTAAGTGGTCAAATGGAGAAGACTCAATGATAATAACGTTCTAACTCAGGAATATGGACTAGCATGCATAAGAAATTGAGGTCTGGAATCAACTTTAGTCAGTAAGTTGGAGTAAGGGTGAATAGAGGGAATACTTTGGTGAGGAGAGTGTAGAGGTTTGCTATGGACATCAGGTTTTCCAACAACCTAAGGAGGAAAAACTTAAATGCAAGATCCTCTTGAATTCAAATCTCAAAGAAACTGAATGAAATTATAACAACCTTATAATCAAACATTCATTATAATACAGTCACAACAAATCCATGTGAATCAATCAATCATGAACTCTCTCAGTATCGGAGGCAAATAATATGGAGCAAGAAAGATGACTTAGATTAACCAAGATGCCTCAAAAAAAAAAAAATAACCAGAGAACCAGTGTTCTTCATCAAAATATTACAATAGCAGGGAGCCTAGTTGAACCATTCGACCTTAAAAAAATATCAAAACTGCATACATATACTCAGAAATGCTGCAACCACCAGGAGCATGATCAGGCCCCTACATTCAAAGTTTCCAGTCGACGCCCACTCTATCAGACTGTACAGACCTTCTCATGTCAGACGTGAGCTTGACTCAGATATGTGCTTTGCAAGAAAATCCGTCCATCAGGAAATTTTGGATTGACAGTCTGCCCCCCAAGGCCATTCTCAACATGCTTCCCATTTATGGGGTGAGACGAGGTCTCAACTACTGCCCAAATTTTAAATAAATTCTTTCATTGGGGTCAGGATGAGGCCTGACACCCATGGATGTTTCCAGGTGGTGCCCACGACTTCTTTGAGCCAATCCTAACGCCTCGAGCCTCTGCAAATCTTCCCCTGTGACCAATACATGCACTGTAGGTGCTGAGCTCCTTTGTGGACCCATCCTTTATTGATATGACCTCCAACTGTGACCAAGCGCTTACCCAAAAGGTGCGTATCGGGATTTTGCGTCTCAGGAAGTTGAAAGAATACTCACTTCCCTTCTCTCAATTTTCGATCTCGTGAACTGAAGCCTAGTGAGTGCTAGCTCCTCTCCTTAATATTCAACAATGTGACCTCGACTATGACCAATGCTTATCCAAAAGGTACGTATTGGGATTTTACGTCTCGAGAAGTTGAAAGAATAGTCACCTCCCTTCTACCAATTTATGATTTCGCGAACTGAAGCCTAGAGAGCACCAACTCCTCTCCTTAATCTTAAACAATGTAACCCCAACTATGACCAAGCACTTATCCAAAAGGTGTGTATTGAGATTTCATGTCTCGGGAAGTTGAAAGAATACTCACTTCCCTTCTACCGATTTTCGATTCCGCGCTTACCTCAGATCGACGGTCCACGATTCCCTGTGATCCAATGGTCCATATCTCCTCTACTAAAAACTGAACTTGCTTGGTTGCTTGATTTGAGTCCATATTAGACCGCTCTAAGTGTTGCACTTTTTACTCATGGCCACGACCCTTGATAATTTTGTGTGATAAATTTTGATCAAGGGGTTGAAAACACACCCTTTGACTGGATTTTAAGGGTGTTTGAGCTGTTCAGACCTCAAACATTTTCATTCTTCCTTTGGAAATCATGGGCAGAATGCCACATGATTTACACCACAATGCTCCTGAGGGTAAACCTTAATTATTGCTTGAGTCCTATGAAGTAGGCTGCAAATTCTTGTGTTAACATATAGGCTCCATGGGGGGTAAAGACCTCCCTATAAGGCTCTAAGAACTCCTTTTGCAGTTTTAGTGCCTTAGCTGTTGGGTTATGGAGTCTGGCTCAAAACATTTCGTTGAAGGCTGACATGTACACTATTATACTTATAAAAGGAAAAAAAACACAAATGCTCCAGAAGGAACTTATTTATGTACAAAGCCTAAGCTAACTGAATTTTACAATGGGTTAGGTGAAGGAAAAATTCCACCATAACCATTCAAATTGTTTGATAATTGAATCCTTCACTTCGTTGCAAGTGATCCATAAAAACCAAGGAAAGTGTGGGAGTTGACTAATTTCATCCTTATGATCACCCATATAACCTTCAAATGCTGATAAAAAGATCAAGCTTGTATACTCCAAAGCATTTGGAAAATCTAACACTATGTAATCATTGACAGGGTCATGAAATTGAAGGCAACGCATGATTAACTTATGAAAGGTTACCTTCACTATTTCAAAACTGCTAATAGCTTGCTGGATTTTCTCAACAAGGACACTTTCTTGAATGACAGACACAAGCATCTGTGGGTCAGAAGGCTGCTTAGTGTGAACTCTAGGTACGAGTGGAAGAAGGATGGACATAGGTGGCTATTGATCCACTGATGACTTCAAATTTACTTATGGCTGTGTATAAACGATCTCTTTATGTGCCTCAACTAAGGGCTGCTCCTGATCAAAACTTTGGGTTATGTCTTCTATGACAAGGCCAACCTCTAAATCATCCTTACTATCTTCATAGTGATCAAATATAAGATAATCTCGCTGCTCATCATCACTAGAATATTTATAAAAAATGGGTCGCCCTTCACATCTATGATCAACCTTTAAAACAATAATTTCATCAAGAATATAACTGTTAAAAATATCCATTTCAGGAACAGTAGTAACTGCTGCTTCTAGCCGTTCATACACATGATTTTCATCAAGACAGGGCTGCTCATGGATACCTGTGTCAAAGACAAAATTATCCACAGTATTTTCTTCATAGGGACAATATGTAAAAACTGACTTACGTTCGGAGTTGAGATGATACTGACTTTGAATCCTGCCACAAGCTCGGAGGTTCTCCTCTACTTCCTCAGCATCCATGAATAACTGTGATAAAGATGTAGATTCCTTTCTCTGAGGAAGAGGACAAGCTCTGAATGCTGATCCATGACATAGTACACCATGGAAATAGTCTCTGTGGGTCTATATTCTACATGCATACTATGATAAACACTGTAAAACCTCATGTTGAAGACATTCAAGGCTTCCTCTTCCCCTCTTCTCAAGGCATTAAAATCATCCCAGTACTGATCAAGGGACTTGTTCTCATCCCACCACTTTAAAAATGTATTGCATAATTCAACCCAGGAACCAATGGAGTCATCTCCCAAACCCTTAAACCATACACCAACATATCCTAACAAGGATTTGGAAAACAACCTCATGGTAACATCCTCATAAATTATCTCAAACTGATCAATAAATTTCTCAAAATCCTCCACATGCCTCATAGCTGTAACATGACCCTCTCTTGAAAAATGGGGAAATTACTTAAATAAATCAGGAGGATAAGGATGAAGATGATATGGAAGCTTTAAAGGTTTAAACAACTTGTCTCTGATTCTAGTTTGAAAACTAGTGGGCTGAATATGAGGCTTATCACATTGATGGCAAGGCTCAATAGTAACAACAGGATGTGATGAGAGTTGAGGGGGCTTTGGATCAGTTTCAACCTCCTCAGGGCTGCAAGGGTGATTGAGTTTAGGAGGGGTTTCAAAATGAAGATCATCTTTATGAGTAGGCTGAGCTGAGGATATAATATTAGCATCTACAACATAGGCAGAAAGCATGTCTTCTTCTTCCAAGGATGGCAATATAAAGGAAGGTTGGTGATCAACCGAATAAACAAAACACAATATGATCCTCTTTATATGTGAAGGGAAAAACAAAAATGAGGTGACAAAGAATAACAAAAGTTCATGAAGAAAGCTCATAAGCTGATACCTAGTCATTCCCTTCATCTTTCTGTCAGTAGGATCCTCCCCAGTGGAGTCTATAATTGTGGAGTCACCAGATAGATAATTACAGTCAATTTTCTGTATCCCTCTCTTGTCTTCCATCAAGAGTTGGATCTATGTCGTTCTTCCGAGGGAGCTCTTCAATCTGTTGAAATCCATCCCTGACAACGACACGATTTATGTTATCACTAGGAATCACCCTCAGACTGTAATGAGGATAAGACCAGTACCCATCAGTTTATACAGTAAATGTAAATGAGTTTTAGGTGGTCAAATGGAGAAGACTCAATGATAATAACATTCTAGCTCAGAAATCTGGGCTAACATGCATAAGCAATTGAGGTCTGGAATCAACTTCAGTCAATAAGTTGGAGTAAGGGTGAATAGAGAGAAGACTTCGGTGAGGAGAGTGTAGAGGTTTGTTATGGACATCAGATCTTCCAACAACCTAAGGAGAAAATACTTAAATGCAAGATCCTCTTGAATTCAAATCTCAAAGAAACTAAAAGAAATTTTAACATTATAATCAAACGTTCATCATAATACAGTCACAACAAATCCATGTGAATCAGTCAATCATGAACTCTCTCAGTATTAGAGGAAAATAATATGGAGTAAGAAAGCTGACTTAGATTAACCAAGATGTCTAAAAAACAAATACATAACCAAAGAACCAGTTTTCTTCATCAAAATATTACAATAGCAGGGAGCCTAGATCAACCATTCGACCTTATCAAAATATCAAAACTGCATACATATACTCAGAAATGCTCCAACCACCATGAGCATGATCGAGCCCCTGCATTCAAAGTTTCCAGTCGGTGCCCGCTCTGTCAGACTGTGCAGACCTTCTCATGTTAGACGCGAGCCCGACTTAGACATGTGTTTTGCAGGAAAATCCGTCCATCAGGAAATTTTGGATTGACAGTCTGCCCCCCAAGGCCATTCTCAGCATGCTTCCCATTTATGGGGTGAGACGAGGTCTCATCTTCCGCCCCCATTTTAAATAACTTCCTTCATTAGGGTTAGGAAAAGGTCTGACACCCATGAATGTTTCCAGGCGGTGCCCACGACTTCTTCGAGTCAATACTGACGCCTCGAGGCTTTGCAAATCTTCCCCTGTGACCAATACGGGCACTATAGGTGCTGAGCTCCTTTTTGGACCCGTCCTTTATTGATATGACCTCCGGCTATGACCAAGTTCTTACCCAAAAGGTGCGTATCGAGATTTCACATCTCAGGAAGTTGAAAGAATACTCATTTCCCTTCTCCCGATTTCCGATCTCCCGAATTGGAGCCTAGCGACCGCTAGATTCTCTCCTTAATCTTCAACAATGTGACCCCGGCTATGACCAAGCACTTATCCAAAAGGTGCGTATTGGGATTTCGCGTCTCGGGGAGTTGAAGGAATACTCACCTCCCTTCTCCCAATTTCCAATTTCGTGAACTGGAGCTTAGCGAGCGCCGACTCCTCTCCTTAATCTTCAACAATGTGACCCCGGCTACGACCAAGCGCTTATCCAAAAGGTGCATATCGAGATTTCACATCTCAGGAAGTTGAAAGAATACTCACTTCCCTTCTCCCAATTTTCGATTCCGCACTTGACGATTCTCCGTGATCCAACAGTCTAGATCTCCTCTGTTGAAAATTGAACTTGCTTGGTCACTTGATTTGAGTCCATATTAGACCGCTCTAAGTGTTGCACTTTGTGCTCATGGTTATGGCCTGCGGCCCTTGATAATTTTATGCAATAAATTTTGACCAAGGGGTCAAAAACACACCCTTCAACTGGATTTTGAGGGTGTTTGAGTTGTTGAGACCTCAAATATTTTCATTCTTCCTGTAGAAATCATGGGCAGAATGCCACATGATTTACACCACAATGCTCCTGAGGGTAAACCTTAATTACTGCTTGAGTCCTATGAAGTAGGTTGCAAATTCATGTGTTAACAAAAGACATGGAGTGTTGGGAGATAGATGACTAGATGAGCCCACATTGAGCAGACGAAGCCCCTCCTCTCCACCACACATCACCATTCATCGATAACAACATAGAAGTGCCCATCACACTAGCCTATCTAAGAAAGGACAACATGTCTTGCTTCATGAGGTAACAAGTCCAGTCTCATGGTAAATGTCACTTTAATAATTGAAGTATTTTAGCATATTGCAAAGAGTCCTTTCTTGATTATGAAAACATTTTCTTGGAAATTATACCTTTTACCTCATTTCACCTTGGTGGTTGACATTATTTCCTAATAAGTGGGTCACACTCGAGAAAAGGGATGGTAATGGAGGGTCTCCTTGAAGGGTCATTGTACCATTCGCACACATACTTACCACTTTCCACACCTCTTGCCTTTCGTTTCCTCATCTTTTGGGTTTTTGGGCTCATTGACCTCAAGAAGGGCTTGTAACTCATTTCATGGGAAGAAGGGGCTGAAGGCCTAGAGATGTTGTAGTTGGAAAAAGTTAAAAACAATAAATTAGCCTTCTAGATGCTCGCCCTAAGGTATTGAGAGAAATGAAACGCTTCTCCATACGAATGAAGGACCTTTTAAAAAATAATTAATAAATGTCTTTCTTGATGGGGGAATGCATTTGCGGTGTCTTTTAATTTCCAGTGCATATGTTACTCAATGTATTCTAACTTCAAGTGGCATTGCGATGCTCCTTTTCTTTCCTTGAACATTGATCCAAGAGGATCTCCACACAATGATTCATTACTTTTCACACAATGGAGAAGAACATTACAATGTTAATTGATGATAGGTGACAAAGTTTAAAAGGAGTGTTTAATGCTTCATATTGTAAAAATGATTAATATTTTTTAGCATAATGTGATCATGTATTTTTCATTTAATTTGTAAAAATGAAATAAAAATTAAGTGTGAGAATACACCTCACAATTAGTTTTCTAGTTTTAAGGGGAAATTAGTTTTGTGTGAGAATCCACCTCACACATTAGTTTTCTAATTCTAAGAGGAAGTTGGGAGTCCCATGAATTGGTTTGGGATTCTTACTCATTTGATCACAAGTGGTTTCCTAGTATCAAGGGGAAGTTATGGTTGGTTGAGATGCTTTCTCATTTTTTTCCTTGAGTTGTTATTAGATCCTAAAATTGTGGATCTTGTCTCCTTGAATTATGGAGAGAGATAAACTATAAACATTCCTTATGTAAGCATTGTGGGGGAGGCCCCCTTGAGGCCCCTTGGAGAGAGCGAGAGCGTTGCATTGAGAGGAATGTAGTCCTTCTGGTGTATGAATAAATGTCACTTATGTCAAGCCTTAAGTTCTTTGTGTAAAATAAGGCTACTCTGTGTTTTAGCCCTGTAAGGAGCATGTACCACATTTTGTGAGAAGGTTTCAGCCCTAACTAAAGGAAGGAAAATCAAACGATTCATATTCCAAGCCGATCCAGAGACATAGCCACAAGGTTCTGGTGAAATCTGTTAACACATGGGTGCCAAATTATATGTGTGAGTTTTGTTTTCATTCTCGCTTGATTAAGTAGAGATTTAATTACACATATGCACATAATTATGACATTTTTTCTCATGTTCATATGCATCTTAATGATTGTTTTCTCATGTTCACATGTGATTAATATTGAGTAAAAGATCCTCATCGTAGAATTTTTGTAGAGAAGTATCTCACAGAAATTCCTGGATCAAGTGGTATCAGAGCAGGTCTGACCATTTTTGTAGATTGTGAATATAATCATGGGCAAGACAAAGAAGCAAGCATGGCTTCGTGAGCTTGAAGAAATAAACTAGACCATTCAAGTAAAGAACATTGAATTGAGGAGGTTGCGTCAAGAATATGAAGAAGAAAAGAGCAAACTATGACTGCAACTACAAGCTATGGAGGAGAAATTTTGGGAATGCTCTGCTACAAGATAAGCATAAATTCCCTCCAAGATCACACAAACTTGTGACCATGGAAGGTATATCAGTTATGGCTCTTGTTATGAAACTACTAATACTTGCACATATTGTCAGATAATAGAGGTTTCTCTTCAGACACCAGGGAACCAAGGTGGTTTCCTAGAAACCTTATCTACAACTTCATCCAACTAGGAGGAGTAGTTGGACAAACTTCAGGAAGATGACCAGGTGTCACAAAAATGAATGGAGGTAAAGAATTATCCATGTTCAATTCCTTCCCTTATTAATGATGATGCCTCTTTTGCAGTTTTTGAAAGGCAGACCAAGGGAATTGGATTGAATTTGCTGAGAAAGATGGGGTATAAAGGAGGAGGTCTTGGTATTGATGGCCAAGGCATCATTCAACCACTAGAGGTTGAAGGAAGACCCCGATATGTAGGATTGGGGCATGATGAAAGAGAATGCTCAAACGTAGCATAAGTAGAGGAGTCTTCAAGCAAAGAGTTGAAGTCATCACCAACACCATCTAAGAAAAATGATGGCACATCACTTTTTGAAAGTGATAGATCTAGCACGATATTTAAGAGGAAATCAAAGTCTCCTCGAAAATCTTGGGACAACAAGAGTGTTGCAAAGTACTCAGAGAGGAAAAATCCTTACAACAAAGGTGGGAAGGACATGAAGTCACACAACTATTGCACTCACTACCAAATGAGTGGTCACTGGATCGAGAAATGTTGGAAGCTTCATCATACACCAAGCAAGAAGCCCTTATAAGAGCCTATGCAGTTCGAGGCTTGATCCAAGTGGATATTCCTTAGTCAAAAATAAAAATGGCCAAAAATCAAAGTGCCCAAAATTTGACAAAACCAACACCAAGTCGAAGAGCTTGTCGAGAGATTTCCAACAACATGAAAATGACCTCAAACAGACTCTGGATGCAAAAGTTATGGCCATTTGAAATTTCCGACAAACTTGCAAATCTGACAAACTCTATATAGTGTTGACGTCAACATGAAGTTAACATGCTGATGTGGAAGCACCACATGCTACCACGTGTCATGCATTTTTGGCACTTTCAGGGGTCCATGTGGACCAGTAAAAATGTGCCACGTGGAATCCCTACAAACGCCACGTGGTAGTACATATACTGATGTGTTGGTTAACGTGGCGATATGGTGATGATGTCAGTAGGGTGACTAGAACATAAAAAATGTTGATGTGGCAGTATGACACTGATGTGGTGCTGACATAGCATGTGACTGGGTAGTATGGAGGATGATGTGGCAGAGTGATTGGGCAGTACAATAGATGAAGTGGCATTGATTGGGCAGTACGGTGTTTGACGTGGTAGCACGATAGGTTGCCATGTGTCGGGTTGATTTAGCCTTTTCAGGGGTCCAAATGGACCAATAAAATTGATCCATGTGTCATCTGTAAAGATGATGTGGTAGTACAAAGAATGTCATGTCGGATTACGTGACGTTTACTGGAGTGCCATTGGACCATTGATTGGTTGTTAACTAGCTAATCACAAAGCACCACTGGATTGTTGATTGGCTGTTAACTAGCCAATCACATAGCACCATGTGGCCCAATCATGGGTTGCCACATGGCACCCCTCAGATGCCCAATGAGGGATGGGTTCGAAGAATTAAAAAAAAAATTAAAATAGCCACCGGACTGGCTGACACCGGACTCGATGTCCAGACCGGTCGACACCGGACTCGATGGCCGGATCGGCCAACGACCAAACCAACGAAAATAAATTCTGAATTTGGCAACAATTGGGGGTATATATATATTAATATAATTAAAAACTATATTTGAAAATTGTTGTAACTAAGTGACCAACGGGGAGGCCCATGGGTTTGACCTCGGGACCTCCCCCAAATATAACAATGTCATTACCAACACACTAAAGGGGAGGGTCTTGGTTTCTCCACCCACTCACAATTACTTAAACCATAGTTTCCATCCGACCAAAAAGAGGGAGGATCCGACAGGGCGCAAGGGAACCAAGAGGTTAGGTTCCAGAGTTTGGCTCCTGATTCCTACATAGAGTTTGAGACCAGGTACATATAGGCATGTGGATCAAGGCACATGTACATGAAAATCAATGCACCTAAAATTAATTCTCTGTGCAAACCTGCTTGGCACGTTTCTTGAGGCAAAGAGCCTAGTAGGGGCCTAGAAGTGATAGTGACAAAACTTGATGAAAGCATAGTCATTTCTACACGATTGTTTGCCAAAAATGCAATGGTACAATTATAATTTGGATTTGAGCAACGTAAATTGAAGGCTATGGCCAAGCCCATGTGTGTTTGGCACATTTTTCGAGGCAGAGTTGGACCTTTCAGAACATGGTCGAGTTTATAGTCAAAAGTTGTAGAATGACATGAAACTACTGGTGTTGTGTATGGTGATATTTGAGAAGCCAGTTGAGCACCTTGAAACGAAACCCAATGTAAGTTTCATGCATTTATGATTTTTGCCTCTTTTTGGAAAATGCAAGAGTGTTAATATATGTTGCATATTCTAGTTATCTTTGAGTGCTGCAACAAGGCAAAAAGATCTAAATTATTGTAAGAAATTCATTGTTTGAGCCTTGCAAACAAACCAAGACGGTGAGTTAGGAGGCCATTTTGACACTTTGACAGAAAGTAGTCACATGTATAGTCAAAATTCTCAGAATTGCGAGACAAGTGTGATGATGATGGCATTTGTCGTATTTATTATGTTGCACATGTTTGTAATGGGGGGTTTAAAAACCATAGAGTTACAACTACTGCACATTTGGGGGTATTCACCTTAATGTTAATGGTGTAAAAGGTTGTAATTAGCCACTCTATGCCTAATTACAACCTTTGTTCTAGGCCTAAACCTTGTTAAGCCTTGTCGACAACATTCTAATGGGTCTTGTAGCCACTTTTGAGTGAGAGGCATTGTTTTGCCTAGGCCTATTTTGGAAATCATTGTAAACTTGTCCATGAGTGTTTTATAAACTCTTGGCAAATATGGTATTTCTTTGAAAATGTTGCAAAGGTTGTAATCCATGTATTGTTGGTTATATATTTGCATTGATGCAAGTGTTGACATCGACATCCTCTTTGCGAAGCACAAAGGTGAAGGATACAAAGGGTGCGACTTGTCAAAGACATTCATTATGTAGATCAAAGAATCAACTATAGATTTGCATTGATGCAAGTGTTAGCATTGACATCCTCATTCCGAAGAACAAAGGTGAAGGAGATGAAGGGTGCGGCATGTCAGAGACATTTGTTATGCAGATCAAGGAATCATCTACAAATTTGCATTAATACAAGTGTCAGCATTAACACCCACATTTTGAGGTACAAAGGTGAAGGAGAAGAAGGGTGTGGATTTTCAAAGGCATTTTCTATGCAAATCGAGCAGTGAGAAAGTGCATCGTGGAGTGTAAGACTCTTCCTAGAAGCTGGTTGCGAAGATTCAAGTCATAGTTTCTCTCTATACTTTTGGAGGACCAAAATTTCTTTTTGTGGGGAGGTATGATCCATGAGGATCTCAAAACAAGGATTCATTACTTTGGAAACCATGGAGAAGATCATTAAAATGTTAATTGATGATAGGTGACAAAGTTTAAAAGGAATGTTTAATGCTTCATATTGTAAAAATGATTAAAATTTTTGAGCATAATGTGCTCATGTATTTTTCATTTAATTTGTAGAAAGGAAATTAAAATTAAGTGTGAGAATCCACCTCACAATTAGTTGCCTAGTTTTAAGGGGAAATTAGTTTTGTATGAGAATCCACATCAAAAATTAGTTTCCTAATTTTAAGAGGAAGTTGGGAGTCTCATGAATTGGTTTGGGATTCTTCCTCATTTTATCACAAGTGGTTTCCTAGTCTCAAGGGGAAGTTAAGGTTGGTTGAGATGCTTTCTCATTTTTTTCCTTGAGTTTTATTAGATCCTAAAATTGTGGATCTTGTCTCCTTGAATTATGGAGAGAGGGAAAATATATAAATTCCTTATGTAAGCATTTTGGGGGAGGCCCCCTTGAGGCCCCTTGGAGAGAGAGAGAGAGAGATTTGCATTGAGAGGAATTGATTCCTTCTGGTGTCTGAAGAAATGTCACTTATGTGAGAGCCTTAAGTTTTTTGTGTAAGAGAAGGCTACTCTGGGTTTCAACCTTGTATGGAGCAAGTACCACATTTTGTGAGAAGGTTTCATCCTTGGCTAAAGGAAGGACAATAAAGCGATTTGTATTCCAAGCGGATTCAAAGACGTAGCCACAAGGTTCTGGTAAACTATGTTGACACATGGGTGCCGAATTATATGTGTGATTTTTGTTTGCATCTTCGCTTGATTAAGTAGAGATTTAATTACACATATGCACATAATTGTGAAATTTTTTCTCATGTTCATATGCAATGCTTAATGACTATTTTCTCATGTTCAAATGCGATTAAGCGTTAGTAAAAGATCATCATCGTAGAATTTTTGTAGAGAAAGATATCATAGAAATTCCTAGATCACACATATCACTCAATTTTCAAACCATAATAAATGAAATGACAATAAAGGGGTTCGGAAAAATGTTGCATCACAAATGAAGGATGCAACACACCCTCAACAAAGGCACCTATAAATTAGACAATATGCGCCCTTGATATTTCAAGAACCCCTTGCCCAAAAGTCTTACCCCAATCCACCTCATACTCAGTACATGACTTAGAGAGGGTCTTTTTAGGAAACACTCCTTGCATTGGGGATTGGTCTACCCAATAGTGCACCATGACAACCCTCCCATACTTAAATTTGGAAAATTTTATAAGGTCTTTGAGCATTTGTTTAGTTTAAAAAGGGGGGATGAAATGCACATGTTTGGGTGGTTCTATTATTATATATGGCTTGCTTGGCATGATACACGCGAATTATGGACCCTTGGAGGGAATCATTTTTTGTCTTTGTAGGACCTTTCCTGGTGATAGCTATTCATGGAGGAATTATGCCATTTTGACCTTCATGCGGGGTTGAAAACCCTTAGGCTGGATGCCATACCCCACATGCTTGGACAAGAACCCCAAAGGATTTGTGTGCAAAGGATATAGGACATTGCCTTTAGAGGCACTTTGACAACATTCGAGGATGACATCATATCCCTTTTCACATGGATGTTGGCCTTTGGAGGCCTAGGACGTCACTTCCTAATCCCTTGACATCATTTGGAGGCTAGGGTTTGGTGGGCTTGATGGTTCCAAAGGTGATGTGATGTGGTTTGAATGAAGGCGATGCATGACATGACACTCTAGCACATGAAATCTTGGCACATGGCCTTTGGAGGCCCAACGATATGCACTATGAGGCTCAACATATCACTTTTAGGCCTCACGTCACCCTTTTAGGGTTTTACTTTATGTAATTTTTATATTTGCAAGTTGTAAGAGAAAGTAAAGGGGGTCAACCATATTTTAATTTGTTGTTGACAATATTATGTGGAGAAATTGGTTTAGATGGCCTCATATCAATAGAGGACCATCTCTTTTCATTTTTAAAACTCATCACTTGAGAATTACATACTCTTGGACTGAAATTTCGGCCCCTCTTGTGCAATTTGCTATCTCTTGTCTCTTGTGCAAAATGGATGGAATGTTTATCTATTAGTGGAATAAAGGATGGTGATTTCTATTGGTGGTGTTTCTTTGGAATTTTTTGGATTATATACTGATAGTAAGGGTATGTTGCATGTTATCTCTTGGATTGGTGAGAAATTTTCTCCAATTTATTTTCCTTTTACTTATTCAATTTCAAAAAATATATCTAAAACCCTAGGAGGAGTAATAGGGCTTACACCCTTGACTAAGGTTTAATTTTCTTTGTCATTGAAAGGATACAAGGTTTTCATCAAGGAGTAAGAAGGTTTAAACCCTTGTTTAAAGGCTTGGCTAGGGTTTGTTTTCTCTAGGAAGAGGGTCTACACCCCTAGAGAAATCATTAAAACTGTAGTTCATCTTGGATTTTGAGCTAGACGATTTGGAAGGATTATTGTTGAGTTTTATAAGGGTTTAAATCTCAAGAAAGACCTCTTCTTTCTCTTCATTTAAGTTGTTTTCCAAGGAATAGTTTCCATTCACCCAATAATAAGGCACTAATCTTTGCATTGGAGATTGAATATTGTTGCATTGGTAAACATGAATTTTGAGATATTGAGTTGTTCAAGTTTGGATCTAAATTTTACATGCTTAAATCTATCTTGTTCCCTAGGGGTGTTTTGATTTGCTAAGTGTTTGAGCTGATGTAGCAATCATTAAGCTACAACCAATAGGGTTGCAACAAAACTCACTTTCTATTACTCTTTATTCACTTTTCTACTGCTAAAATTCACTTGTAAGTTATGATAATTGATCTACTATTTGAGAGATATTGTTTGAGTGACATACTTGCTAATTTTAGTGGTTAGAAACTGCTACTATAGAAAATTTTTGCTACAACCATTGTCCAGTCATAAATACTTTTTGATAACTCTCATTAACAACCCTCTCTTGCTATCAAAGTCTTGGTTTAAACTTTGGAAGATTGTCTACTAATTGCTAGCTTTATTTTCCAACATCATAGAATTTAGTTTGTTGATTTAATTTGCAGCTGTAATAGTTTCTTCATTGCTGATATATACTTCCTTACTACTGCAATTTTGGGACAACAAGGTTTCTTGTTGATTCCCCCTTGTCTTGAGGCTTATATAATTATATTTGGCCTTGTTTTGGTTTGTCTAACACTATTTTGTAGGTACACAAGCTTGAGAACCATTTACCAACTCCAAAGACTCTCTACTCAAGCCTTAAGTCATCTTAGACTTTGACCTATAGGGGTATTCTTCTAGCTCCTTTCTTCTCCCTTTCCAACCCCCCTAGGGTCACCCAGGAAGCCTCCCTTGTGTTGGATTTGTCCTTCACTAAAATGAGGAGGATATCTATTGAGGTGATAGTGATAGGTGTCTGCAGTTTTGTCACACATTTGTTGTTTGGGTTGGGCTTTGCCCAAACTACAAACTTTGCGATAATGACCTTCGTGTGTTCTAAAACCTGTTTTGGGAATGTCTTCCTACATCATTCTGATTTGATGATATCTCGAATGAAGATCCAACTTAGTAAAGAATATTTCTGCATGCAATTAATCTAATAATTCATCAATGATAGGAATATTAAACTTATCTTTGATGGTCATTTTGTTGAGCTATCAATAATCTGGACACATACACCATGAACCAACCTTTTTTGTAACCATCACCACTGGTGAAGAGAAAGAACTTTGGATAGGTTGAATTATGTTAGCTTCTAAGGGCCACTATTCCCAATAATTGTAACCACTGGACCCCTAATACAACATTAGCACCACCAAAGATGGAAATCATGGGACTATCCAATAAATACTCCCCTGTATTGAGCTTAATACTATGGCACTTCCTAGAACAATTTATGGTACCTCCATCTACAATCATTACTTGAAACTCTGGTGTTGGATATACAAAGCAATTGATATCGTTTGCTAATTTCTAATTGATGATGTTATGGGTACTACCCGAATCAATCAAAACTATTACCTTTTATTTTTATTTTTGATGTATCCTTGTATCTTGAGAGTTTGTGGAGTACTGATGCCAACCAATGCATGACAAGATATCATTGGAGTAGTCTCTTCTAGATCTAGATCTTGTGATGGTACCAATTCTAGATCACAATCTATGTAGAATAATTTCTTCTCACCACATTTATGCCCTTTACTGTGCTTTCTATCACAATTGAAACATAATGCCTTTTCTCTTCTATCAACCATTTGCTAAGGTGTCAACCTTATCAGTTTAGGAGAGGTAACATGGTGTTCTCTATAGTTGTTAGTGGCTACCCTTCTAGTAGCCATAATTTTGTTATCCACTTTCCTTTCCATATTAAAAGCTTGCTCTAGGGATTTAGGGTTGAAGAGATGCACCTCATGTTGAATGTTCTCCTTTAAAGTACCCATAAATAGATCTCACAAATTTTCCTCATGAATGTTCTTTACCCTGAGATTGAGCTTTTGGAATTGTTGAATGTGCTCTGTAATTGGAACTTTTTATTGAAGATTTACCAATTGAATAAAGAATATGTTGCTCTTCATATCCCCATAATGGGACATCTATTCCTTCGTAAAAATGGACCAAGAGATAATATAATTCTGTTTTCTTTCACAAAGCCTTTTTGTTTTGTTTTGTTTGCTAGCATGTCCCTTGCTTGCGAGACTAGAATGTGGTCTAAGAAACCACGACCTAGGGCATATAAGTCATCAAAATCACCCGGGGATCGCACCTAGTTTGGGCCACACCAACCCTTAACATGAATGAATTTTTTTGGGTGTCTTGTTTGAACTACCGCGAGTTTCAAACCTTGGTTGTCTTATAGAATGAAACCCTCGAAATCCAGTCATGCTAGAAAGATTTCATTTCTTGCACAAAACCATTGATACCAAATAAATTGATCATTTTTTAAATATGAGGATGCAATAGGTACCTTTTGTAACCTCGGTGTTTGGTATAGATCAAAGAATTGCTCCATCTGGAATATACATTTTATAGGATCTTTACCATCAAACTTCCTCATATCGATCTTTGGAATGAAGTAGTTCCTTGATGCTGACTTGAAGCCTTGATGATGTGGATCTTGGAGTAATGAATAATCATGATTTTGGGGCTCAATATTTATTTCCTCTATATTTTCACGATTGCGTTGCATTTTGATATCTCTTATAGGGAGTCTCTCATCTAAAGCATGTAAGATCACATAATACATAAAATTTTTCAATTCTAACATCTTATTTTCCATATTATTTTCCATCTCTTTCCTATTTTCATCCATATTCTTTTCCATATCTTTCCTATTTTCATCCATCATATTTTCCACCACATCCATATGTGCACTATTTTCATTCATCTTCTTTTCCATTTTTTCAATTTGGTGAAAAATTTCATCTCTTTCTTCCTGAGTCATGGTTGGGATCTCTGGAGGTTTATTTGGTGGAGGAGCCTTGGGATCCATATGAGAAAACAATAATTCTCCTCTTTTCCCCTTTTTTCACAAGTTTTGAATCACCAAAAATAGATCTTCCAATAAAAATTTATGGCAATTGTAAGTTACGTACCTTTCAAACCCTTAATTTGGAGTATGCTTGGATGATTAACCCTTGTCCTGATATATATCTGAACTTTGAACCCTTATAAGTTTGAAATTTTGGCCTGTAGTACTATAAATGACTTCTTAAACTCCTTAAAATTTCACAGTATGAACCTTCATTGGTAAGGGTTATAGAAAAAATACTAAAATGTCTCGTTTAAAACTAATTTCAGGATTAGTAAACAACCCCAACTTTCACGATATATATCTCACAAATAATAATGATTCAAAATATGAAAATTTTGTCACAAGTAATTCACCATGTATCCTCAGGATTTTGAAAACTTTAGAGTTTGAAACTTCACAGAAAAAAAAGTTACAGTGAAAATGCCAAGATAACTATTTTAAAATTGATTTTAGGATTAGTCACAAGCCTTATCTTACATGGACTATATATCCGAAAGTATAGTGAACCATAATATGAAATTCAAACCACATGTACTAGGAGAAGTCTCCTCAGTCTCCACAAAATTCCACCATCTGAAAGCTCCCATAATTTTTTTTTACAATGAAAATTCCAAGATGAATAGTTTACAAATAAATTCACGATGAGTCAAAAACCTATCTTCCAAAGGATATATCTCCGAAAGTATAACGAATCATAACTTGAAAATTCTACCACATATCTTTGAGATGTCTTCTAAATAACCTCCAAATTTCGTTGTCTGAAGTGGTTCAGAAATTTTTTTTATTGCGAAAATGCCAAAATGACTTGCTTGAAGAAACAAAACTTTAGGATCAATGCTTTGATACCAAATGTTATAATCCAAGGCCTTAAAAATGATAAAAATTCAATGTTCATACAATCCACTTCGAGGGGGAAACCTCCTTTTACAATATATCCAATTCAAAATACAATATGAGATGAGATAATATCATCCTAAGACTATGTCTCCTTGGTATATATATAGGAGACAAAGGGTACAATTATAATGAAAGGGTGCAATGAAGGTTTCTAGCTGACATACAAAGATAACACTAGAAATGTAATAATTCAATATCTAGGACTTAGTAAGGTGTTTTATACATAATATGGGTCTTTGTCTAGGGCTTAACATTATGTTTCATGAGGATTTAAAATTTATTTTTATCAAGTTAGCATGCAAGTTCGACAACTATGATATTGGGAAATTCTTCTTGTCTCAATTGAGAAGATTTACAAATCATTTGTATGCTATGAAAGTGGTGACTAAATAGGTTTTGAGTGACAAGAACAAATTTCACATGATAGAGATGGAGTGCCCTTTTTTATCAGCCATATTTACTGAGGTGTGACATCATTGGTTTTTTTACATTAAGCAACTTCAACCACAATGAAATAGGGATGACACAATATGTGAAGGAAACACTATGGTAGAATTGAATTTGGAAGCTAACTCATTTAAATTCATGCTTCCCACTGTGCTACCAATGTATTGGATATTTCTATTGACTTCACTGTCTCTTGGTATGACTTCCCAATCTCCACATCTACTGACCGTCTATGACTACTTCTGTCTCCATTTAACTTTTGTGAATTATCTTTGATTTGTTGGATAATTATTGGTTTTTAATCCAAAGGATTTTGTACTAATTAAAATTTTAGAATGCACAGATCGTAAACCTAGCCTTTTGTTTGTTTTCTCCTATTTCCCTTAAATTATGTTTCTAGGAAATAATTACAATTTTGTCTCACACCAAAATTTATGCCTTTTGTCAAATTTCGTTAGTTGGTAATGAGGGAGAAAGAGTATAAATGCATTTACACCCTTTGCTTCTATGAGGGTGAAATTATTCTTGGAGTTGCTTCCTTTTCTTGTTTCTGTGATTTGCATTTAGTTACATGTAGTATAAATAAATTTGCGTATGTTTTATGAGGACTTAGAATTTATTTACATTGTAATGGTTTTTTTTTTATATGATATGCCTATTTGGTCTTAAATTCTGATGCTTTTGAATTTCCAACATCTAATAATAACAAATTCTAAGTAGATACCTATAGGAGAATGGTTTAACTTTGTTTATTTAATTCTTATGCTCTAAAAAACAATGGAACAATGGACGATCGACAAAAAAAAATATGTTGGCAATTTACATTTCATCCCTATTAATATTGGGAGTATGTTGACAATTTACATTTCATCCCTACAAGTCAAGAAATTAATTAGGAAATTCAAAGCCCCCATAACATTCTATGTGTATAGAATTCACAATAAAATGTATCATTTTTGAACTCAAAATGTTATAACACTTCACATTTTATCAATGCCCTATATAATCTATGTTTTTAAACTTTTTGMTTATCAAATTAATCCCAAATGATAATGAATTATAAATTGTCATGACCTTTAAAATTTATCATAGACTGTCACGACCTTTAAAATTTCTTATTGTATAAGAGTGATTAAACACTATGCTGCAATAATGCTCACCAAAATCTAATAAAAGTTAACAAGGTTTCGTAAATAGATATATTATTCTTAACTGTTTCATTTTGAATTGGGCGATGCATATATAGTCAAATATTTATGTTGATTATGAAGTTCAAGGTTTATATGATGAAGAGCTTCAAATATTTATGTCGATTATGAAGTTCAAGCTTTATACGATGAAGAGCTTCAATGTATATGATGATGATGATGATGATGATGATGATGATTAACGTCCAGTAAGACCGAATTGGTCCATCAGACCTTAAGAGGGTAAGTGATTAATTGTGATTATTTAGAATTTTGTTTCTGTGCTCGGAAATCTTTAAGAGAAGATTTCCAAGATCACCATACTTTTGTTGAGTTAAGATGTTAGGAAGGTTGGTAGTGTGACAAATATTTTGAAAATGAGATCTAATATGGGTATAGGCTGGACAATCTAAGAGAAATTGCTTTTCATCTTCAACCTTCTTAGTGTCACAAAGGTGACACACTCTTTCATCCCATGGCGTTTTAGGAATTGACCAACGCCCATTTTCACTATGGAGCTTGTGAGAATTTGTTCTTATCTTAACAATGCTTATTTTTTTCTTTACACTTGGAAAAACAAATAGATAATTTTGATCTTCTAGATTAGGGTTGATTACATCCTTATAATACCTTAATTTTCTTTTTTCCTCTAACTCTTTATCACACTACGTTTTCTCCTTAAATTTTGATTTGACGTTTTTTTAATAGTATCTTTATTCTACAAAATGGTGTCTTCCATGATTCCCCAATAGTTTAGCCAAGACCGGATATCTTTATGCCATCCTCACTTGAGTCAATGGTGGTTATGACTTGATTTTGAAGCAATTTTAGGAAGCCTCTTGTCTTCCATGTTGTTTAACTTGTTCTTATACATTAGGTATCTAGTCATAGCTATGCTCTCAATGGGGGAGAGGCTTGTTTCTAAGAGGAGGATGGGATAGGGCGTATTTCCTTTAATTTTGAGATTATAGGTTATAAAATTCTTTTGTATTTACTCTATCTTTCTCCAGGATTCACGAGAGATACTATAGCCCCAAACTTTGCATCCATAAAGAATAATAGGTGTAACAAGAGTCTCAAAGATGAGTTTATTCCTATCCCAACTCCAAAGATCAACTGATTTACAATTGTTTTAAAGCCCATAATAAGCTTTCCATCCCCCGATAATTGTTTTTACAATGCTATAATTCCAATTGAGCTTATGGTGAATATCAATTCCAAGATATTTGTATGAAGTCACTCCCTGCAAGCTTTTATTGTCATATACGAAGGTATCATAAGGGATCTTATTTGATTTAATAATTATGACCTTAGTCTTATTAGTATTAACAATCATACCCATATTGGAGCAAAAATCCTTGAGGATTCTTAGTTGGTTTTCAAGATCACGGGGACTCCTTGCTATAAGAACGATATCATAGGCATAAATAAGAAGATTGATGACTATACCATTGAGAGTAGGGCCGACACAACCTACTTTTTCCAAGAAATCTTCTAACTTGTCAATGTATATGACAAAAAAGGTAGGGGACAAGGGACAATCTTGTTTGACTCCGATATTGCAGTTAATCTCTTTTGACCAGTCCTCAGTGTTTTTAAACTTAGCAATAACATTGTCATACATCCTTATTGCAGAAGCCCTCAACTTGAGAGGCACTTTTATCTCTTCCAACCTATTCCAAAGGTTTTTCCTAGGAACCGTGTCAAAATCTTTTCTAAAGTCAACAAAACAACAAAAAACATTGGTTTTAGTATTGCAGAACTCCTCTGCAATGATCCTAAAGCTAATAAGATGGTCTAGAGTTGAATGATATCTCCTAAACTTGACCTAGCCTTTAGCTCTTTTACCGTGACTTTCTATCCAAAGGATACTATTCTTTTCCAAAATAATTCCATAAAGCTTGGATAAAATCGGGCTAATCATAATGGTCCTATAATTAGAGGGAATGTTTCTATCCCCATTTTTAAAAATAGGAACAATGAGGATTTGCGTCCAGGGTTTAGGGAATCCCTGCTTGACTATTAAATTGAAGAGCTTGTGTATGTGAGGGATATAAATTGGCCCTCTGATTTTAAAAATTTCAACTTGGTAGCCTTCAATGTCCTTAGCTTTCCCATTTGCAGTCCGCTTAACCTCGAACTCTATGTCATCTAAATAAAAAACTTCTTCCTTTGTAGGGACAATAGGAATGGTGTTCACAACATTAGGGAACTCGTAAATACTTTTAAGGTAGGAATTCCAGTCCCTTAAGGGAATCCTATTATTTTCTTTAGTATTGCGTTTTAGAATTTGGCTTCAGAACTTCTTAGGATCCAACTTATATAGTTGTGAAAGTTGCCTTGCCTTTTATTGATATAGTACCTTTTTTTCCTTTTAATTAGGGCTTTGTACATATTGATCTTATCGAGTTTTAAGGACTCATTAGAAGCATCCCTAATGACTTTCCTAGAAATTTTACATTCTTTATCATACCAAGGGTTGGTTGTTCTATTATTCTTTTTATAGGACACCTCGAAAGAGAACTTGTTAATAGAAGTGGAAAGGGGACGAGGGACACACACACACACACACACACACACACACACACAATCATGAGCATATTTGAGTAATATCAATGAAGATTTGGACAAGGTCACTTTTAAATGTTCAATGCTAATTAAGTAATATGGTTTGTAGGTTTGGAGTATCACATTATAAGTAATGAACTTTTTAATCATGAAAGTTAATTAGAAATAATAAATTCAAAGTATACAAATTTGTTGACTTCAAGTATGAAGTATGATAATGTTGAGTATGATAATGTATGTGACTAAAATTTCTACTACTTTCATCATGGTTTACAAGAAATGAAGAATCACATATTATGATTAATTAAGATTCATGAGAAAAGAAGGAAAAAAGAAGGAGAATCATATAGATAAAAGTTGTCAAAATCACCCGGGGATAGCACTTGACATACTAGCTCTTAACATGGCTAGATGTTCTAACCGATGACTTCACTTACTTAGTGCTTTAACAACCCACTCCCTCACTGACTGCTCTACACCACGAGGAGTCTATTATTATAATAATGATAATATGTAAATGTTATTTTAAATTTCATTTTTTGCTGAGAGGCATTCTACAGTTCAGTATAGAGGAGAAGTTGTCAGGTGGGTGATGCCACATTTCAAATATTTCGCAACTTAATTAAAAAAGTTGAACACACTATTATATATCATATTTACTATTACTTTAACATTTACTATTACTATTGATATTACTTCTCTTAATTTAGTATTGACTCTATTAAAAAAGTCACACGCTATTATATATATCATATTTACTCTTACTACTAGCATAGATTCATCTTAACCCAGGATCTATCAAGGGATGAGAGGGATTAAATCTCTCTAGGTGCAAACCTTTTTTCCCTCGAGAGATTTGATCCCTCTCTTGATAGATTCAGGGTTAGGATGGATCTATGTTGGTTTTAAGAAAACAAATTTAATATTCTAATTATATATTTACAATTACAATTTTTTGAGAAAAAAAAATCATGTAGTAGCGAGGTAAAAAATATTATGGATGTAAATATTTTTGTCGTGTTTTCTATTTATTATAATATTGTTAATATGTAAATCTTATTTTACAAATTTTTAAAGAAAACAAATTTAATATTCTAATTGTATATTTAATAATTTTTCATCTTTTCATGTTCCCTTCTTTAACCAATTTTCTACTTTCCTAAATCCTTTAATTTTAATCATTATTAATTATTTTTAATTATCCCTTTTTCCTCAATATCTAACCTGTAACTAATTCCATTAATTAATTCCTCTTTTTTTTTGTTTAAATAAAAAAGAGGGTAATTCCTATTACTTTGCTGTCATGATACAAAAAAGGCACATGTCATAAGCTTGCCACCTATTCTGCCAAATTAGTGGAAACTGGAGCATGTGGTTGCCAAAAAAGCCATCAGCCAAAAAATCCATCTACCACTTGCTCTACCAATTGGAAACCAGGGCAGGAGGCTGATGTTTGTCCTTACAATTCTGTCTTAGGAAGCCAAAAAAAACTAACAACTGATGAAAAAAGAAAACTAAACAAGAATTCTGCAGAGTCCCAGTACAGAAGGCTGGACAAGAATTATGTAGAGTACCAATATCAATGAACAAGAAACTAATCATTGGCACCGAGGGGTTTGTCGTCCGAAGCTCCAGGGAGAGTGTCTTCATTAGGCTGTAGCACAAAGGGTTGCACACAGGTTGGGAAACATTGCTTGGCTGATGCATTCAAGAATGCATCGAAGAGCATGCCAATCCGCTTGCTAATAATGGTGTCCCATTGAAGCTGGTCCACCGTGTGGCTCCTGAGATCAAAGATGAGCTCCAACTGCTCTGGGCTGAAGAGACCAGGGGGACTTGGGTTGAACTCTAGAATTTCATTTAGCGGTGGAGGTGCTAAGATGGGGTGGTTCTCCTGCTCAGTGTCGATGGCTCCTTCCTTGAACGCCTCAGCCTCTTCTTCAACTTTGTTGGTGTTGTCCTTGAGTGAAACACTTGGAGCCTTATGGAGAAATTCTTCCGGGAATTCTTCCTTGACTATGCATGTAGCACTTTCCATGGCATCCTAGGTGCTTGTACTGGATTTCCTGATGCTGGGAAACTGTAAATCGTCTGAGACTGTGAAGAGGAGGGATTCTGGTGGAACCTGGATGGGTTCCTCCGGAAATTCCTCCTCGACGTAGGCCATCAGTGGAGTTAGTGGCCTATCCATGCTCTGAGTCCTGGCAATGGACATGGCCCTTTCCATATGCTGCAGGCGTCTCTTCCTGGCAACGTAGCTGTACTAGGCAGTTTCACACCTCGACTTACCTCTCTCCCTCGGCATGGCTGAGCCAAAAGGGCTAAAAATCCACTGAATTATTGCCAAGAGAACCCACTACACAATAGTCCAGTTCTCAAAGCGAACAGGGTGGTGGAGTGCGAAGGAAAAATAATGCCAACCAGGGCCATGCGAGAGAGATAACCCCAGGGTGGACATGACCATTGTACTCCCCCGTCTTCTGCAATTAATCCTCAGAACCACCATTAACCAAACTCGAGGGAGCTATCCTCCCTTCCTCTGCAGATAATTAAGGTCGCCCTCCATTTAAGACTAAGGTGAAGGGTGACGACTTGCCATATTTATGGCTGGAGTCCTGGGTGGGCTATGTCGCCTCCATTCACTACGTGGCACCCCATCTGGGACAATAATTAATTACTCTTAATTATATTATTATTGATTAACTTTCCTCTTAGTTTATAAATTGACTTTTATACATTAATAACTCTCGTTTTTTAATTATATTTCAATTCCTACCTCCCAATTAATTTCAATTAATTAACTAGTATTAACTATATTAATATTTAATAATTATTACTAAATATATTACTATTTATTAATTATTATTGATTAACTATATTATTATTTAATGATTAACTTTAAAATTTAACCCTTTATTATATACTTTTACCTAATAATAATAATAATAAATTACTTCCCTTTTCTAGTTTTATCATTTTTCCTAACATTTATATTTTCTTCATGTATATATACTTTCTACCTCAACACTCTTTTCATACTTAATGTTTCAATAGTCCTTAATGATGGGTGGAATTACAAACAACATTATGACTAACTGTGAAAATCTGCATACTTTAACCAACTAGTAATTTATAAGAGGTAGATTTTATGAGAGACTTTCATTCCTATTAAATGCCTTCTAGTTTTGGATAGAAAACTTATTTTCTTACATCGTGATTTTTTTTTAACTAATAAAAAACAATTTTAAATCATACTTTGGAAATATATGTATAACAAACTTTAAATAAATTAAAAACAATTTTAAGTCATTCTCTCTTTATATATTTTTTTTTCACCAAAAAAACCATTATCTTGCTATTCCATTAAGAATCAAAGATAAAAGTACATGCCTAGCATAGTAAAATACTATGCTTGAGGTCTCAAAAAGGCTATCCCTCTCAAACTTATACCTTATAATTAAACTATACAGAAACAAATATACGACCTTTTCCACCATGGAAACATATATTCTATACAAGTGTCAAAAACTTCTCTTCTGAAAAACATTGCTTGCTTTTAGGTCACAAAAATTCATTAAAACACAGTAAACAAAATAAGATTCTCTAAAAAAGATCTATATGGTCTCTAGATACCACTTCACCATCTTTCAGTTCTTTATAATAGTAGATCCCTGGAGAACTTGTAAGTGCCCTCTTTGACATCTTGTTTGCTTCAATGTTTAGTTCCCTGTATATATGTGAAAACCCAATTTTGTCAAAGGCATCAAGACAATCCAAGATTCTTTGACCCCAATGCTGATGAGCAATACTTCTGATTTCCCCTTTGCCCAATATCCAATTAATGACCACCTGAGAATCTCCAAATACATGAAAACAACCCATACCCAACTTTAAATCCAAAGTCAACAAAGTCCACAAGCCCAACATCTCCACTTTTATATTCATGCCCACACCTCTAACCATCCATCCTATGAAATATCTTAAATGGTTCAGTTGTAAAACAAAACCTGCTCCACAAAATCCCCGTTGGGCCACACCATCAAAAAATCCTTTGACAAGAAAATCTGTCATAGGTAAACCGGAAATAATCCTTTTAGATTTCAACTTAGGCAATTTCTGATGTTCAAAGAAAGAACATTTAATATCGTTAACCATGATTTCCAAAGAATAAGTCTTGTTGTTAAAAAGTAGGGAGTTCTTGTAACACCAAATCCCCCAACAGGTAAATCTTGGAAGAACCCTCAAAGAATGTATCTATTGAACCAAAATTTTAAATTAGATCTCTTTCTCTCTATATATACATTCTTTTCGATATTAATATTTTTTTTTCTTTGTTTTCATTGTTTGTATCTGCTGAGCTATTCATGTTGCATTGGTATATGTCTTTGGCTTATCTAGTTTTCTAGGCAGGGATTCTTCTCCTGGAATTTTTCGGATCTTCTCTCTTTCAAGATATGTAAAACCTCAATATTGTTGAATTTTCGTTAATTAAGTTAACATTAGATTTACCATCTCAATTTAAACCTATTTTGCATGCTCATTTCTCCATAGGCTATGTTGCACCATTGCCAACCAACCATACGCACCTACTCGTGCCACCCCCGAGCATAACATATACATCATGGGAAACCATTCTACACAAGGGGAGAAAACCTATCAACCTTCTTATAGAGAATATCCTTGCCAAGACAAAATAACCAAGAACAAGCTCTATCCACTAGAGCAAACCACAAAGAAGATAATCCAGATGGAACACACCCTAGACAAAGCGTTAGGGTGTTTAGCCTCCACTAGCACACCACCAAGAGATAACCAACAATGAAAATTCAACTCACTCCAGCCAGAGCGCTAAAGTGGTTGACCTTCACCATGCACATCACAAAAGACAAATTGTAGTAAGAGGTATGAGGAAACCCTAACCAAGATGTGCCCTACTTCCTTCCTTCTACAACTACAACTCTCCACCAAACTTGCACTATATCTCCATGAGAGAGTGTGCCAAATGAGGAAGGTATCACTCTTATTTATACTAATGTAATGTTCCCAAGACAACATGCCAGGAACATCACGATTTTGGGTGTCTTTTTAAACTTTTTCTGGTTGTGGCATTTCATCAAACACTTTGCTTATGGTGAACATTTAGGTTGCGCTTAGGGTTTACTGATGTGTTATATGTGTGTTTGCAGCAACAAATAATAAAATAAGCAATGTAACATACCTCAACCATATGCAATATTACCAATATGATAGACAATCCAAAACTCTTCAAATATGATTTTATTCATAATAATAGAACCTGCTACAATGATGATGGTGATTTGAAATGCTCATCAGATGGCTCCAAGATAGAAGATAGAATCTGCCACAAAACTCTCCAAAAGAAGACTACAATAAGCCTCCAAAGGCGAAATATACCATGAATACCAATACAAGAAAGATTTGGGCCGTATGAAGTTTCAACCCCCAAGATGGAAGATGCCACGCCCTGCTGAAACCCTAAAGACCCTCAATAATTCAGCCCTACTGTCAAAGTCTTCCAAATTCTATGCTAAAGATGCCAGAATGTAGATCAGGATGAGTAGAATCACCTCCTGAAATCTCAAACCAAAATACCAAGGGAAACTCCTCCAAATGCTAAATCCTCCAATTGAGCTGCACCCTCCTGAAACTGCCAAACCCTATAATTTCGCCCTTGATGAAGGAGGCCTCTAAATGCTATGTTGAAGATGCTGAACTATAGATCGGGATGAGTAGAATCACCTCCTGAAATCTCAAACCGAAATACCAAGGGAAACTCCTCCAAATGCTAAATCCTCCAATTGAGTTGTGCCCTCCTGAAACTACCAAACCCTATAATTTCGGCCCTGATGAATGAGGCCTCCGAATGCCCTAAAACTTGCTAGAAAGATAGACCGAGACACTGCAAATCACTAGGTGAAGTCTTAGGGTAAGATTTGAAGTATAACCCCTCCAAACTGAATAGATCCAAATCTCAAAAATGCCCTCCTTCTCTCCAATTCGCCCCGATGCTCTAGGGAATCATCTAGACCATAAAAATTTCTCAAGAGGCACTAGAAATCATGGCCAAGACCCTGCAATCAAAACCCATGTGCTAGAATCTCCAAAATCCCTACCAATCACTGGGAACGAACTTCCCTCAATAGGTGGTGTGCCCCCTTTGCTGGAAACCCCCAATGGTGCGCCCTCCTTCTCTTCCTGTGCCTGTGGCTGGTGTAGAACCCTCCTACATTGAGCATATATGAACTAGAATGGTGTGGGGGAGTATTTCATCCTCGAGACCAAGCTTGGGACAAGCTAGGTGGAATCTTTCACCACTGAATCGTCCTCTAGGGTTTGTTAAGTCAAAACCCTCAAAACCCCCAAGGTATGGGATCTCTAGCTAGAAGCCAGATATCAAAATGATAATCATACCTGAATGAATGAGAGAATAGAGGCCCTTGCCTCTTATTTATACTTCCTGCTCACTTGTCTCTCCAAAGTGACTTTTCTTTTTTAATTATTAATTAATTAATTAAATCACTTTAATTAATTAATTAACCTTTTTACCTATGAAAAGTGCCTTATCTCTCCTTGTGTCTTCCCTAGCCATTGAAAGTCACTTTTCATCATCCTATACTGTAGTGTTATTTCTCTCGATTCCAATGAGCTATTACATTAAGAGGTTCCTCCAAGTAATGTGCCCAAAATGACCTCCTCAATGCATTTAATTAACCTATAGCTCAAAATACTCAAAATCATGGAAATTGTCAGAATGCAATGGAACCAAAGCCGATTTGTGTGGAATGGATAATAATGATGAAAAAGGATGAGAGATGCAAGCCGGACCCCAAAATATCCCTCAATATCTCCTATACTCGCTATAATCTCCAACTGGCTACTCTGGTCATCATAACCCTCTGTAATGTAATGATGTCCCAAATTGGGGACATTACAGTCCTCCCTGCTAGAATATTGTTTGTCCTCAAGAAATAACCAAATCCTTCCAAGTATAATACCAGGATCCCATGTCCACATGTAGGCCACACAGTAGAACCTGTACAAAGATGAACTATCATATACTCCACTGCCTAGATCCCATATCAGGAAGTGAACTACAGTATCTTTTGAAGCATAGTCCTAAAATATATAAACCCTGTGAATCTCCTACACATGAAACATGGCCTCATATCAAAATGAGTCCATCCTCTAAACCCCTACCAAGATCAACATGACCTCCATCAACTACTCATGCTAATGCTAGAATGAGGTACTGCAAGACCTTCGTGAGACACCCTCAAGTGATGTGATCCCCTCAACACTGAAGCTCAATGGAAATTCAAAACAACTTTCCCCTGCAAAGTTCCATTTGCCCCCGTCAGTTAGAGAAATCCTCCAACTTGCAATCCCTGGATCCCATGTTAACCTCTGTTGAAGATCACCATGCTAGCCCTGTACTACTCTGACCATGCCTGACTGCTCCATATATATATACTAGATCCTCCACTCCTGGATCCTCAAACTGAAGTACTTGTGACAATTGGATCTGTTGTCCAGAAACTGCATCTGTAAATACATCTATGTGGAAGTAGTACTTGTCCAACCATCTCCATGTCTGATCATGATGATCAAGAGTGAAAAGCTGCCTCGCTCCATCAGACAAATCCTTGCAGGCCCACTCCAAACCAACCCATGGTGGCATATGTGGCTCTCTGGCACAACTTGGGTCATCACGTAGTGAAACATCCTGCTAACCAAGTGAACTCATGGATCCCATAGAAAACTTGGAATTTTATCACTTCCAATCTCCTCTAATGGATCCTGTGTGAGACTGATCACTGTCATAAGCCCTCGATGCTCATCTGCTATCATCTTTCCTATGATTCTCACCATCACGTACCAAGTCTCAAATGGCTGCCTATGATGACCCACCTCTATCCGATTGGATGCCATAAAAACACTCATGTCAGGTGGTCTCATCCTAGCCACTCCCCATGTCCTTAGCCACTGTCTATCTCTCCTCCTGATGCTATCCATGATAAAAGTGTTGGGAAAGGATAAAAAAGAGATCTATAGATGACCGTAGGAATGAAAAATACCACCTGCCTTGGTCAATCACAAGGATTCGACCAAAATCATGTCTATCGGTACCCATGATAACTACTCGCCTGTAGTTATCACCAAACCCCAATCATCAGGTACAACCAGAAGTAAATCCTCCAACTACTGGTAAACCAATATCCATCTCTCATCCCCCATGTAATTGCTAAAACGGTGAAGGTGAGATCTCATAACTATGTGCTGTTGCAAAGGAGTGACATCTACATACTTCCCTAAGTGTGTATCCTCCCTGTAATCCAATACATCCGTCTGAAATTGACTGCATATCTTGGCCTGTCTCTGTGAACTATCACTCAGTATGCCCCGATATTCTCGTGTCATCTCCTGTATACTCTTGTTGCACCATAGATCTTGGGCGTACGACTGGATCAACCTCTACATGAAGGTCAATCTCTCTTGGGACACAAATGGAAGTGTCATCAAAACTGCCCCTGGCTCTGGAGTCCCCATGTGTATATGAGTTCCTGACAGTCTCAAAGATCCCCGTGGAGGGTAGCTTATGCACCTTCAGATCATAATTCTCCATACTCATCAATGATCCTACCAAGTAGTGTGACTCTTGATCACAGTCATGCTGAGGTGCTACCTCATGTCTGTCACTGCTAGTATGTGACTGTACATCATCACCAACTGCCAGCTCCCTCTGACTCATGATGTAACCTATATGAGTTGATGTGTCCTCCTGTGCACTCGTTCTGCTACTATCAATTGTGCCTGGATCCCATATAGATGTGTCCATTCATGTTCTATGATCATCCTAATCAATAAAGGGTACGTCCCCACCACTGTAGGCTGGTCCTGGATTCTCCGCAACCTACTTAAACAATGGAGTCTCCAAAAGAGCTGACTCGATCTCCTCATGCTGATATGTGTGTATGAGGTCTAATGTCTCTAAGTCATGTCTCTCCTTTTGAGTCTGTGGATCCATATGTCCGTGGTGTGCATCCCTCACACAAGGCTTCTCCATCATATTTGGAATGCCACTGATATCCTCATGTGACGTGGCTATCATGGATGTCTGGCAAGATGACAGATGTGTTACAACCCTCATATGAAGCTCACCTGATCTAGGTGCTAACACATGTGAACACTCACTAGTGTCACCACTCTGCTGAGGTGTAAGGTCATCAATAGTATGTGATATGTCTACTGAAGCACTGGTGCTATCATCCTGTCCACCCGACTGTCTATCCACTATACAAGGGTCACTATCCTCCTCAAGCATGCTAGGATCATCATCCTCTGTAAAAGAGTCACTATCACTAGCCCCTGTGCAAGAGTCACTATCAACATCAGACTTCTCCAGATAAGCATCTATCGCTCCATCCTCACCTGCCTCATCATCACTGTCACAGCGTACCTCAATAATATGCTTCTTACCCTTGCCCCTACACCTATGATCTGGTTCCCAAGGCACCTTGCAACTGTAGCAAAGTTGCGTGCTCCTAATGGGTGTGGGGTTTCTCTGTTCTTCCTTTCTAATGGGCGTGGGGTTCCCCCAAAAGGATACTCTAGTTTCCTCCATTTCCTTGACCCAACGTGTAATCTCTTTTTTGCTCCAACTAGGATTTTTATAGGATAGGAGCCATTGGAATGTTAATAGCCCCTTGAAATTATTAATGGTTTCATATTTCCTCTCACACTCCACAATCCTGTTAAAAATATTCATCTTCATTGTAACTCTACTAATCCCCACTGGCTGGTAGGAATCTAAGCTCTGATACCACTATAATGTTCCCAAGCCAACATGCTAGGAACATCACGGTTTTGGGTGTCTTTTTAAATTTTTTTCTGGTTGTGGCATTTCGTCAAACACTTTGCTTATGGTGAACATTTAGGTTGTGCTTAGGGTGTATTGATGTGTTATATGTGTGTTTGCAACAACAAATAAGAAGATAAGCAATTTAACATACCTCAACCATATGCAAGATCAACAATATTATAGACAAGCCAAAACTCTTCAGATCTGATTTTATTCATAATAATAGAACCTGCTACACTGAAGATGCCAATCTGGAATGCTCATCAGATGGATCCAAGATAAAAGATAGAAGTTGATGCAAAATGCTCCAAAAGAAGACTACAATAATCCTCCAAAGGTGGAATATACCATGAATACCAATACAAGAAAGATCTAGGTTGTATGAAGTGTCAACCCCCAAGCTGGAAGATGCCACGCCCTGCTGAAACCTTGAAGACCCTCAATAATTTGGCCCTACTATCAAAGTCCTCCAAATTCTATGCTAAAGATGCTGAACTTTATATCAGGATGAGTAGAATCACCTCCTGAAATCTCAAACCGAAATACCAAGGGAAACTCCTCCAAATGCTAAATCCTCCATTTGAGCTGCACCCTCCTGAAACTGCCAAACCCTATAATTTCAGCCCTGATGAAGGAGGCCTCCAAATGATACACTGAATATTTCGAACTATAGATTAGGATGAGTAGGATCACCTCCTGAAATCTCAAACCGAAATACCAAGGGAAACTCCTCCAAATGCTAAATCCTCCAATTGAGTTGCGCCCTCCTGAAACTGCCAAACCCTATAATTCGGCCTTGGTGAAGGAGGCCTCCAAATGCCCTAAAACTGTCTAGAAAGATAGATCGGGACACTACAAGTCACTAGGTGAAGTCTCAGGGTCAAATATGAAGTATAACCCCTCCAAACTGAGTAGATTTGAATCTCAAAAATGCCCTCCTCTCTAATTCGCCCCAATGCTCTAGGGAATCATCTATACCATAAAAATCTCTCAAGAGGCACTAGAAATCATTGAAAAAACCTTTCATTCAAAACCCAGGTGCTAGAATCTCCAAAATCCCTGCCAATCACTGGGAACGAACTTCCCTCAATAGGTGGTATGCCCCCCTTGTTGGAAACCCCCAATGGTGTGCCCTCCTTCTCTTCCTGTGCCTGTGGCTGGTGTAGAACCCTCCTGCATTGAGTAGATATAAACTAGAATGGTGTGGGGGAGTATTGCATCCCCAAGACCAATCTTGGGACAAGCTAGGTGGAATCTTTCACCACCGAATCGTCCTCTAGGGTTTGTTAAGTCAAAACCCTCAAAACCCCCAAGGTATGGGCTCTCTAGCTAGAAGCCAGATATTAAAGTGATAATCATACCTGAATGAATGAGAGAATAGAGGCCCTTTCCTTTTCTTTATAATCCATGCTCACTTGTCTCTCCAAAGTGACTTTTCTTTTTTAATTATTAATTAATTAATTAAATCACTTTAATTAATTAATTAACCTTTTTACCTCTAAAAAGCGCCTTATCTCTCCTTGTGGCTTCCCTGGCCATTGAAAGTCACTTCTCATCATCCTATCCTATAGTGTTGTTCCTCCCGATTCCAATGAGCTATTACATTGAAAGGTTCCTCCAAGTAATGTGCCCAAAATGACCTCCTCAGTGCATTTAATTAACCTATAGCTCAAAATACTCAAAATCATGGAAATCGTCGGAATGCAACGAAACCAAAGTCGATCTGTGTGGAATGGATCATAATGATGAAAAAGGATGAGCGATGCAAGCCAGACCCCAATATATCCCTCAATAGTTCCCGTACTCGCTATAATCTCCAACTGGCTACTCTGGTCATCATAACCCTCTGTAATGTAATGATGTCCCAAATTGGGGACATTACAACTAATCTGTCTAGTGAATTTTCTGGCAGGGTCGACATGAATTTCTGGAACATATATTTTCTGTTTATCCTTTTCTTCTCAAGCTGACTTTACTTCTTGAGCATTATAATTCTTCTTTATTATTTTATGTGAGGCTGACTTCTCTTCTTGGATCTTCTTTGAATTCCAATGGTTTTCCCTTAACGCCTTGGAAAATTCATCTATAAGAAAGGTTATCCTAGAGGTGAATACCTCCCACAGCTACCAGAAACATCAACACTCCCTCTTAGCCAGGGAGGTATTCTCCATGATGTTTTCCTCTGGTCCTCATAGCCTTGTAGGCTATGCCATGGTCCTCAGACCATGCCATGGTCATGCAGACCATGCTACGGGTAGAAACATCATGTCACACATGGCTACACCCAATGTGGAACTTTTATAAGGCCTCATGACCACTAGAATACATTAGGACCTACTCACCTGTAGTGTGGCACTAGGACCTACTCGTGAGTAGTGCATCATCAAGGACCTACTTTCCCATGACATGTCCACTTGGTCTACTCCCAAGGGATGTGTCCACATGGTCTACTCCCAAGGGATGTTGGGAACTGACTCAATACAACTTATCAGTCCATCGATGAGTGTCATACTCAACTTATTCCATCGAGGAGTATCGTCACAAAAGAATGTCTCATGAAGTTGCAATCATCAATACTCCCTCTCAATGAGGAAGGAATTCTCCAAGAATTTCTTGTATTGTT
Source organism: Picea engelmannii (assembly GCA_009831015.1). Classification (NCBI taxonomy): domain Eukaryota; kingdom Viridiplantae; phylum Streptophyta; class Pinopsida; order Pinales; family Pinaceae; genus Picea; species Picea engelmannii. Next base: position 78,008 of record ML823781.1, read on the forward strand.
CTTGGTATTATTTTGTCCTAGAAAAGTTTATCCATGAGCTTCATTAGCTATATTGATGATCCATATTCACAACCATGTGTCTAGAACCTCAGGTCGCTCTTGTCCCATGAAAAGAATTATGACCACATCAGAGCCACACTCACCTCATAGTTGATCCTGGAATGTACACATTCCCACATGATCATGAACATCTTTAGAATGATCAATATCAGTCCTGGAATGCACATATTCCCATAGGATCACTCCGTGAATTCATTTAGCTGGATGCTATCCGACACATGGAGTTGGACCTCAAGCACCTCGAGTCTTCGGTTTTTTGAAGACTACATCGAGGCACATCTACTCCATATGTAGATGTTCCCTATCTCCCCTAGTCTACAACCTAGTACTGGAAGAAGGGACGACTCGATGCTTATCGGGGACACTCACCTCACCATGAGTGTTATGCCTGATGCAATTCACACACATTGGAGGAGTCCTAATTCCATCGAGAACTACATAGCTTCAGTCCATCGAAGACTATGTCAGGCTTCGAGTCTTCGATCCATTGAAGACTATACCAGGGTCCCAAGCCTTTAGTCCAATGAAGACTACCCTAGGATCATTCCCACATGGTCAAGTCCGTTTGACCAATCTTGGAATGTCTACCCGATATCCTCATGGAGATCTAGCAACAACTTGAATATTTAGTCTGTCTAAGATTACACATATGGGCCTATATCCACATGATCAAGTCCGTCTGATCAATATTGGAATATTGACACGATGCTACAATCATCAACACTTCCCTAGGGAAACATTTGAATTCCTTCCAAGCTTGTCTCAGACAAGGGCTTAGTGCAAATGTTAGCTACATGCTCATCTGTGGATATGTGTTGGAGCCTGACTACTTGGAAAAGATCCCTTGACATTTGTGCCAAGAGAATAACCTCTATAAATTCAATCATGTTCAATACAAAGATTTGGAAGACTCATCACCATCTTCCCCAGAGCGGAAATATCTCTATAATGAAAATGAGAAAGTCTCCTATGCCATGACTCACTTAGACTGATAGAATCATGCACCAAGAACTGGTCAAACTGTCAATCTGTAAAAACTCCTTGTTTGGTCAGACTACTTCATGTCTCAAACTAGAGACCATCTAATAAGTTTCCTTCTACAACCATCACTATAGTTCCCTCTCAGAGTTATCACTAGTGACATGCCTCCAAGTTAACCTGCCCAAAATAATAAAACAAGAAAAAACAACATTTCCATGGAAACCTCCATGGAATTTAACAATATAACCTGCCCGAAACAGACAACAAAACAAGAATATCTCCTAGAGGGGAGATAAACATATGCATCTCTAGTATCAAGTGGTTAGTATAATGATCATAACTCCAATAGATCAAAAACATAAGATCACAATGGTGCCATAACAACTAGAGGCATATAAAAAAAATCAAACCTGGAGGGTGCGTTGTTCCTTTGAATGCACTGGATTTGAGATCCCTCTAGATCTATGATTTGATGCTTGGACAAAAGTCCCTTCTCCTGCAAAACACCCTCAAGATAATGATACAATTTAACATATACAAGTACATACCTCATAAATTGTAGGACCATCCGACATCAGAGGTAAGCAATGACAAACCCTAAAACTTCAAGGTGCTCCAACTAGCTTGAAAAAATAAAGCTATGCAACGACAAGGTACTATGGTAAGGTACAACGACAAATTGCAGCGACAAGGTAAATCTCATGATCTTCCTTCTAGCGATCAGACTGTTCTGAAGGAAACCAAGCTCTGATACCATGTTGAATTTTTGTTAATTATGTTAACATTAGATTTACCATAGCAATTTAAACTTCTTTTGCATGCTCATTTCACCATAGGCGATGTTGCACCATTGCCACCCAACCATAGGCACCTACTCGTGCCACCCATGAGCATGCCATATACATCCTAGGAAACCCTTCTACACAAGGGAAGAAAACCTAGCAACCTTTTTTTATAGAGAATATCCTTGCCAAGACAAAATAACCAAGAACAAGCTCTATCCACTAGAGCAAACCACAAAGACGATAACCCAGATGCAACACGCCCTAGCTAGAGTGCTAGGGTGTCTAGCCTCCACTAGCGCACCACAAGGAGATGATCAACAATGCAGCTACAACTCACTCTAGACATAGCGCTAGAGTGGTTTACCTTCACCATGCACATCACAAAAGACAAACCCTAGTGAGAGGTATGAGGAAACCCTAACCAAGATGCACCCTACTTCCTTCCTTCTGAAACTGCAACTCTCCACCAAAATTTCACTATATCTCCATGAGAGAGTGTGCCAAGTGAGGAAGGTTTCACTCTTATTTATACTAATCTATCCAATGACTTTTCTGGTAGGGTCGACCTAACATTCTAGAAAATATATTTTCTATTTATCTTTTTCTTCTAGAGCTGACTTTACTTCTAAAGCATTGTAATTCTTCTTTATTATTTTTTGTGAGGCCAACTTCTCTTCTTGGATATTATTTGATTTCTAATGGTTTTCATTTAACATCTTGGCAACTTCATCTACAAGAAAGGTTATCTCGGAGGTGAATACCTCCCACAACTACCAGAAACATCAACACTCCCTCTTAGCCAGGGAGGTATTCTCCATGATGTTTTTCCTCTGGTCCTCATAGCCTCGTAGGATATGCCATGGTCCTCCGACCATTCCATGGTCACACAGACCATTCTACTAGTAGCATTATCACGTCACACATGGCTACACCCAATGTGGACCTTTTCTAAGGCCGCATCATGACTAGAATACACTAGGACTTAGTCGCCCATAGTGCATTGTCAAGGACTTGTTGGGTATGTGTTATATTCTTTGCACAAGAATTAGTGTATGCGTTGCATCGAGGGGTGCAGGGGTAGCGCCCCCGAGAATTTTTTTTCCTTGAGAAACATGTCACATTTTTCCTTGTTTTTTGTGTTGCCTCGATTTTCATGTCCGTTGTTGGGTGGTTTTTTGGCACATGTTTTTTTGTCGATGGTTTTCTATTTCCGATTAAGGAATTATGGTTGTTGACTAATCCAAGCCATTGGGTTAGGGTTTTGGATGTTGTTGGATCCTATATGTATATTGTATTGTGAATAATGTATCACTATGAATGAATATAGAATATGCTGGTTTTCTCGATTAGGGTTTCCAGGGGAAAAATATCTGTGTAATTTTTGTATTTTCCATTGTATCTTTTCCGTTCTTTTACTGAAAATTTGTTTGTAGTAAATATTTTACAAGGTAAAAATCTACATTTGGTATCAGATCTTTGTTGGCTTCAAGGGGACGCCTTTGTGGTCGAGGGTTTAGCTAGGGACTGTGATAAGCCTTGTTACAGTGGGAGATCTGTGGTTTTGATTTTTTCAGGTAAAAAGAAATGGCGAGCAATTCAAAAATGGAGATCGAGAAGTTTAATGGGCAAATTTTTGAGCTGTGGAAGTTCAAGATGGAAGATTTGTTGGTGGAAAAAGATCAGTGGATCGCGATAGATCCAGGTACTACACCTACAAGAAATTCAACAGATGACTGGAAAAAGTTGTATCAGAAGGCGAAGAGCACAATCCGACTATATCTCTCAGATTCAATATTACTAAATGTGTCAGAGGAAGATACAACCAAGGATTTATGGGATAAGTTGGGGAAGTTGTATTAGTCTAAGTCTCTAGTAAATAAATTATTCCTGAGAAATAAGTCGTATAATCTGAAGATGAGAGATGGAAACTCAGTGGCAAAGCATTTGAACGCTTTCAATACTGTGGTAAGTCAGTTAGTTTCTGTTGAGATTAAAATTTCAGATGAAGATAAGTGTATCGGTTTACTGTTTTCTTTACCATACTCGTGGGATAGTTTGGTTGTGGCCATAAGTAGTAATACAACTGCCTTGAAGTTTGATGAAGTACTCTCAACCTTGTTGTTGGAGGAGATGAGATGAAAGAATATGGAAGGACATAGCACAGATGCATTATTTGCAAGAGGATGCTCTGAGGAAAGAAATAAATCTAAGTTCTCAAGTGGGAGATCTAGGTCTAAGGGTAGATCTAAATCTCCCAGAAAGTTTGTAAAGGTATGTTGGAGATGTGGAAAATAAGGGCACTACAAGAAGTAGTGTAGATCCAAATTTGAGAAAATGAAGGGATCTGAAGAATCTCCTTCTATAGAAGAAAATACCTCCAAGGAAGAAGGAGGGGATGTGTACTTGGATTCTTCAAGCACACATGCAGATCATGAGGCATGGTTGGTTGACCCAGGTGAATCCTTTCATATGACTCCCCATATAGTGTGGTTCTGTGAATATGAAAGGTATGATGGAGGTAATGTTTTCCTAGTTGATGACTCAAAAACCATAATCATAGGTCGAGGAAAAGTCAAGTTGTGGCTCATAGATGGAAGGATTAGAACACTACATGGTGTTCTACACATCCCAGGATTGGCCAAAAATTTGATTTCTGTAAGAAAAATGGACGATGCAGGGGTAAAACCAATATTTGAAAAGGAAATCTGCAGGATGGTTCGAGGAGCAATGGTGTTGCTAAAGGGAGTTCGATTTGGAACTTTGTATAAGCTGCAAGGAAGCATTATTAGTGATGGGTGTAATAGTTCCATTGTTCCTGATATTGGATTTGAAGAAGAAATAACTCCTACATTCTCTGGAGAAAAGGTTATGCTGTGGCATCAAAGACTGGGGCATATCGGAGAGAAGGGTCTTTGACTACTACATGGTAAAGGTATGGTTGAAGGTATGTCTAACTTCTCTTTGTATTTTGATTTTTATGAACATTGTGTATATGGGAAGCATAATCAGGTAAGATTCCCTTCTGGTGCAACGAGGGCATAAGGAATTTTACAGCTAGTTCACAATGATGTTTTTGGACCTGTGTCGGTCCCATCATTGGGAAAATCTATGTACTATGTCTTATTTATAGATGACTTCTCAAGGAATACTTGGATATATTTCCTCATGAAGAAATATGAAGTATTTGACAGGTTTAAAGAGTTTAAGGCTCTTGTTGATAATCAAATAGAGAAAATAATTAAGGTGTTGAGGACAGACAATGGAGGAGAGTTCTGAGGGAATGAATTTGAAGAATTCTGTAAAAAGTGCAATATAGCAAGACATAAGACTACTCCATATACACCTCAACATAATGGAGTTGCAGAAAGGATGAACAAGATGCTGATGGAAAAAGAAAGGTGCATGCTCAATGGTGCAGGGTTAGGGAAATAATTCTAGGTAGAGGCAGTGGGTACTGCATGTTACCTAGTCAACAAATCACCCTCATCAACACTGGATGACAAGAATCTACAAGAGGTATGGACTAGTAAGAAACCTTCTCTCACACATCTCAAGGTATGTGGCTGTGATGCATATGTTCATGTTTGTTGGCACAGGGGTAGACCCAGGGTTCAGCGCTTCAACAACGCACCAAAAAAACCCTAACTACTGACACTTTCGAAAACACCTGCGAAGTAGATGAAGTCTCACCCGAGGTAGAAGCAAGGGTGGTTGCATGACTCCAATGTCTACAACCTTAGCTGGGACACATATATGTGATTAAAACACCTTAATAGAGCACTTAGCAGTTGTCATTCATTAATATTTAGCCTTTGTCTACAACATAGATAAACCCTAACTACCACGCAACACAGTATTCAACAAGATCGAACACATTTAAGCACTAAGGACATCAAAATAGATCAGATCTGGTACTTATTTACATCACCAAGAACTAAGCTATCATATCAGATACATCTAAACATACATTACTACACTAAGCATAAATCATATGAACAATAAAACAACCACGATGCACAAAGATACCTCAACACATGACATACGTGGTTCACCCCCAGCTTGGGGCTACGTCCACGAACTCTTCTTCTTCTTTATTGTCGTATGTCAATCATCTACATGCACAGAGCATCAAAAACCTACTCTGTAGAGGACATGAGATCTACGCACACCTCACCAGATCCTCCTTCCCTGGGCTAGGTCGCAACACAAATCCTTCTTAAAGTCTGCACATAAGCTTCTTACAATCACTTGCACTTATCTTCTGCAAGTGTTCAACACAACATGCACAAAGCATTCATACTATTCGCACTTAGCTTACTTGCTTATCGACTTACTGACCTCCTCCTACTTCACCTAGATATCTATTTATACATTACAAAAGAGGCCTAAGCATGGGTAAACCCATGGGTCGACATCCCCATACCCGTTACATAAGCCCAAAGCCCAAAAATCCCTAAACAAGGGGTTGAGATCCCCTGATCTCCACTTCGACTTGCGCTCCACCTTCGACAGCCTGTCAAAGTCCCAAAATAGGTCAAACCTGACCAAGGATCTCCAAAACTTGGTCAAGGGCCAAATAGTCCCCCAACACTCACCTGTGACTTATCCCGAGTCACTCTACTCTGGGTAATTATGCCTCAAAGGCCTTGAGCTTGGCTCGGGCTGCTTTGCCAAGGCCTCCTACTCGACGAACTCTTGAATAACTGCCTCACTCATAGGTCCCTCTAAGCACTGTTCTACTAAAGTGACTACTTGTTCCAGCTCTGCTCCTCGACCTTCAATCTCCTCAAAAAGTTGGAAATCTTTCTCCTAAACTGGCTGGAGATTTTGAGTTACTTCCATGAATCTGCTTTGTATGGTATGGAACTGTTGCTGAGAAGTGCGCTGCTCCTGGGACCTTTTCATTCTCTCAACTTCTGACATGATATTCAACTATGCCTGTACTATCGCTGCTTGCTGCTTTTCCTCTCGGAGCTGTGACTCCAGTGTCTTTAGTTTAGGGTCCTCAGTAAGTCGTTCATAAGTTTGCACACTTTTACTGCTAAGCTGTTTACATTCCAAAGCTAATGCTATAATCCTCTCAACTGTGCTCCGAGCAGTGGCTTCTCTTTGGTCTCTCACGTCCTGCAGGGTGCTTGACACTGTTTGTAGCTCTAGATATGCTATTCTCTGTTGAAGCTGCTGGATGGCTTCAACAAGATGCGCTACTTGATGCTCCATTGGGTCTTCCTCCTTTTTCTCTAAGCCCATCACAGAGCAAAGTGCTCTACTGACTACTTATTTTACACCAACTTGCTCTGCGAGAAACTGTTCTTTCTCATGTTGGATCTGCACTTTCTCCTCTTCGAACTTTGCTTGGAGGGCGTCCTTCTCTTGTTGCACAACTCGACATTTCTCTATCACTTCCTCTTGTGCTTTCTTCAGGGACAATGTGGCTTGTTCTGTTTCTTCCTGTGCACGATGAAGGCGAGGTTCGGTCGCATCGACTAGTTTGTTGAGTTGGGTAGGCTCATATCCCAACTCTGGTTCTTATAATGTCGAGGGTGCAGTGGACACTGCGTGGCTGGAGTGAAGGGCCTGCTGTACCCCTCTTAGTTTTGTCTCAATTATTTCATACATGGTCTCTTTATTAGCTTCATTTCTTTGCAAAATATCTTCTGAGGCATTTGATACAGCTGTGATGATGAAGTTGAATTCATCGAGCGTCAACACATTCTTCAGCTTGGTCTTACTAGCTTTGGATTTATTTTGCGATGTAGGTTTCGTGGGGGAAACCTTTCTTTTCTTAGATGGATCAGCCTCATCAATAAGATCCCTAGGTGGTGTTACTTCACCTTGCTTCTGCTTATCTTCTTCCCCGTCATTCTCTTCTTTGTCTACTTCGTCATAACCCCCTCCTCTAGGTGATTCTGAAGCAATTTCTTCTGATGCGCTACTCAACTTCTGTACCTCATTTGTCTTCTTCCTTCTTCTAGTTTCAGGTGTATAATGGTCTTTGTGAGTGGCCATCAAGCTTTCGATTAGTTTAGGATCAAACAGTTCTGCGAGGTCAACATGGATAAGGATCTCTACAGGCCATTCCTAGTTATTTCTTCTAGGTCGTCCTCTATGAGCTTATAATAACTATGTATTACTTCTTTGTGTTCGTCTCCGGGCGTAGCGATATAGATAAAATGTCTATCCGCATGGAACTTTACAAATGGCTTGAACCTGTGCAGAGTGTTCAGTGTCATACGAGGGACAACCTCAATAGCCCTCTTTAACTATAGGTAGTACGTGTGGAACACCGCGTTTGAATGCCACTGTTTTCCCATATCGCTTGAATACCAGAGCGAGGTGAACTTCGCGGCTAAGGGTTCAAATGGCTCTATTTCAGGAAAGGTTGCACCTTCCGACATCTCCCAAGCAATGAATGTGATGAGGATCAACAACCAATTAAAATGGAACTCATAGCCCTGATCCAGAGCTTCATGAAAGTCTTGGTATAACTGGTTCACTAAGTACTTTTCCCAGTTCATTTGTAACCCCTCCATGCATTTTCTTGCGAGGTCAACAACAAACCCTATGACCTGCGTGGGTCTGTTCTTCCGAAATAGCTTACTGACAATCAACTGGAAAGTAATGCGCACTGCACCATTGTGGATGGAGGTGACCTTGTAGCCTCGCTTCCCCTTCTCCACATTGCCGTATGTATCTTTAATCTTCTATGCCACAGCGCGGTCTGTAGCCTTCCCTGGGTAAAAGTCTTGCGGGTCTGGTCCCTACATGCTCAGTCCGGTGATCCGATGGATCAACATCGGATCTACGGTGATGCATCTGTCTAGCCACAGATAACCACCATGGAAGCTTGACAACAGGAGCTTAACGCACGCGTTAACCTCCTGGTGCCTTCCAAGATGGGGTATTTTCATCACGTTCATAATAGTGGATTGCGCGAGGTCCATAGTCCATGGTTGGGGGATTATCCTCGACTTCTTCACCTTCGTCCTAGTCAAATACCTGTGAGGGGCGAGCATGCTGATGTTCTTGCGATATCCTATGTTAAATTCATTGATCTTTAATGTCATGGTCTTATCCAACTGTGGTTTAACTGTGCATATCCCCTTTGGAAGGTACGCAGTAACCAAGGTGTATTCGAAGTCCCTGGGGACACTGTCATGATTCATTGCGCCGACTAGAGGTGGGATGTAATCAAGTAGGATGGATGGGATTAACTTCGCGTTGACCAAGTCATCTCGATGCTTGGTTCTTTTCTCGGTTGTAGCTTGGGATGGTCAAGATCCGCAAGTAGTCGACGGGGAGGCTTGCACTCCTCTCGTCGATGAAGCTTGAATTCCGACGGACATCACCTTCTCAGCCATAAGGTCTATTAGCACTTCTTCGAAATTTTTTTCTATGACGCTGAGTTCATCCAATATGCATGCTCGAGATCGGATAACTTAGGACGATGAACAAATGCTCAATGCAATAACATAGGTAGTGAAGTCTCAGAAACACAACACAATAACAATGAGTTCTCTTGTTGGCTCGGATACAATTCGCGAAAGTGTTATCGGTGCAACAATCGATGAAATAAGTAGACAACGATGTAACATATCCCTCCAATGGACAAGAGGCCTTCACCAATGTAATTCTATCCATTATGACGTAGTCCCAATGCTCCGATGGTGAGCTTTCTGATCATAACTGTTGTTCTAACCGTTCGGGAATGTCAATCTAATGGTTATAATGCCTCCAATGGTCATATCGCTCCGCCATGGCGAAGTGCCAACCTGAGATGCTCTGATATTCTGACGAAGTTCAAATTCTGGAGGCCTTCCTTCTGCGAAGTCTTCTTTGGAACTTCCTGTAATTTATCCAACTTTGTTTTCTTCTTGCTGAGATTTCTAGCCTTCTTCCCTATGATCTGAGTCTCGATATTCCTCTTTCCATTCTGATTCTTATCTCCTCTTGGCATAGTAACTTTGCACTGTTGATGGTCTTTCCTAGGGTTCAAGGCCAATACTTCTTCTCTGTCTGGGGTAGGTTCTCTATTCTCCTGTACAGATAGGAGTTTCAAATCTTCTTGTGTTATTTAAACTTTGACATCCAAATTTCTAGTCCTAAGTAGCTTCAACTGGTTTTCTTGTTCTTCCAGTAAGTGTGCTATTCTCTTAGCCATAAAGTCTCTTAGTTCTTTCTTTTTATGTTCTAGAGCTTCCTCTTCTTTTCTTCGGGTATGATCTTTCTCAATCCAGGTTTTTCCTAGTAGTATAGAAAATGGGGCGTTGTTCTCAATAAATTTAACAATCTCAAATTCTTCCTCTGTCGAATTTCCATGAGTACTCATAGAGGTCTGGGTAAGTCTTCCACATAGGATTATCAAATTTCCTCTAAATAATCCTATTCCTCCCAATGAAGGAATCATAGCAGGCTTTCCTAAAATTTCCCAAGTTCTTTCTGTCATAATATTCACCTATGTTTCTTGTCCTTCCTCAAGGTTTTCTTGTCTCATATTCATTCTTTCAACCTTAACAATCATTCTAGGGCAATCCATAACTTCATGGTCCATAACTTTACAAGAAAGACAACTAGGTCTTCTACCAGGGCATTCCTTAGCAATATGTCCCGGTCTTCTACAACTGTAACAAAGAGTTAATCATCTCTTTCTCTTAAATGATCCATAACCTTTCTTTTATTGCGCACTAGGATCATAGTGGCTAACCTGCAAAAAATTCTTCCTAGGATCCTGCATCCATTTGTTAGTCCAAACATTCTTTCTATGCATAGGAATAACATATCTTTCATTATTTCTATCAGATCTACTCATATCAAACCCTCTTTCTTCTAGTTGCGCCCTAGTTTTTAGACTAGGACAAAATTGATCAAATATATCTAGATCCATACTCTTGAAACCAAAATTTTCACTTATCTTACCTTTATCAGAGCACAAAGCCTCAAGATCTTATCTCTTTTCTTCAGATCCGATTCCTTTCTTAGCATAGAGCTTCACAAGTCAAGTAGAGTATTGTGTACTAAAGAAAAATATCTACACACACAACTTTCTCTCTTTTCCTCAGTTCCCAACAATCACAGTTTCAGGTCCCGACAAGGGAACCATTTGTTGGCACAGGGGCAGACCCAGGGTTCAATGCTTCAACAATGCACCAACAAAACTTTAACTACCGACCCTTTCGACAACACCTGCGAAGCAGATGAAGTCTCACCCGAGGTAGAGGCAGGGGTGGTTGTAGGACTCCAGTGTCTGCAACCTTAGTTGGGATACACATATGTGATTACAACACCTTAACAGAGCACTTAACAATTATCATTCATTAATATTTAGCCTTTGTCTACAACGCAACACAATATTCAACAATATCCAACACATTCAAGCACTAAGCACATCAAAATAGATCATACCTGGTACTTATTTACATCACCAAGCACTAATCTATCATATTAGATACATCTAAACATACATTACTACACTAAGCATAAATCATATGAACAATAAAACAACCATAATGCACAAAGCAACCACAACACATGATATACGTGGTTCACCCCCAGCCTAGGGCTACGTCCACCAAATCTTCTTCGTCTTTATTGTCTTCTGTCAATCATCTACATGCACAAAGCGTCAAAACCCTACTCCACAGAGGATAAGAGATCTGCACGCACCTCGCCAGATCCTCCTTCCCTGGGCTAGGTCACAACACAAAGCCTTCTTACAGTATGCACATAAGATTCTTACAATCACTTGCACTCAGCTTCTCCAAGTGTTCAACACAACATGCACAAAGAATTCATACTATCCGCACTTAGCTTACTTTCTTATCGGCTTACCGACCTCTTCCTACTTTGCCTAGATATCTATTTATACATTACAAAAGAGGCCTAAGCATGGGTAAACCCATGGGCTGACATCCCCATACCCATTACATAAGCCCCAAACCCAAAAATCCCTAAACAAGGGGACAAGATCCTGTGATCTCCACTTCGACTTGTGCTCCACCTTCGACAACCTGTCGAAGTCCCAAAATAGGTCAAACCTGACCAAGGATCTCCAAAACTTGGTCAAGGGCCAACAATGTTCCAAAGGAAAACATGAGTAAGCTAGATAAGACGGCTAAAAAGTGTATCTTTATTGGATATAAGGATGGTCACAAAGATTATAAACTTTGGAACCCAAAAACTAAGAAGGTAATGTATAGTCGAGATGTAGTATTGAGAGAAATGAAGGATGTTGTTAACCAGGAAGTCCTACCATGTAGGGAAGAGCTAGAGAAAATAGAGTTTGATTTAAAGGATGATGAATCAGAATCTACAGAAGAGCAAGAATAAGAAGAAGAAGATCCTCATACTCCAGTATTGAGGAGATTGATACGAGAAAGAAGGCTACTGGAAAGGTATACTCCATCTGATTTCCGTTCAAATTTTTCTTTGTCTGTTACTGATGATGATCCTAGAGCTGTCAGGGAGGAAGTGGATTCAGAGGATGGAAATCTATGGAAAAAGGCCATGGATGAAGAAATGGCAGCCTTGGATAAGCATGAGGCTTGGGATCCAATGGAGTTGCCGATTGGAAGAAATCCCATTGGCAACAAATGGGTATTTAAAAAGAATCTGAATGCAGAAGGAAAAGTGAAGAAATACAAAGCTTGGTTAGTAGAAAAGGGTTATTCCCAGGTTGAGGGAATTGATTTTGGTGAGATTTTTTCTCTTGTTGCCAATTTAACCTCTATAATATTTATGTTATCTGTTGCTGCTGCATTTGATTTTGAAGTAGAACCGATGGATGTGAAGACAACATTCCTACACGGGGATCTGGAAGAAGAAATCTATATGAAGCAACCAAAAGGTTATGCTGTGAAGGGATAGAAGGAGTTAGTATGCAAGCTGAAAAAGTCCATGTATGGTTTAAAACAATCACCAAGGATGTGGTATAAAAACTTTGATACTTATATGTTGGGACTTGGATTCACAAGAAGCAAAGAGGATCACTGTGTGTATTTTAAATTAATTGGTGATCATTTGATTTATTTGCTCTTGTATGGGGATGACATGTTGCTGATAGGAAACAACAAGGAGATTATCAAGGATGTGAAAACTCAGTTGTCCTCTAAATTTGACATGAAGGATCTCAGCGCTTCAAATTTCATTTTGGGCATGGAAATTAAAAGAGATCGAAAAAAGAGGAAACTCTGGTTAAATCAGAGAAAATATGTCGAGACAATATTACAGAGGTTTAATATGCATGAATGTAAATTGGTCAAGGTTCCTATTCCTATTGGTGTAAAGGACACATCTCGTGTTCCACATGCGAGTGTAGTTAGCAGTTTGATGTATGCAATGGTCTGTAATAGACCATACATTGCACATGCAGTGGGATTTTTGAGTAGGTATATGTCAAAACCAGGGAAGGATCATTGGACAACAGTAAAAAGGGTTTTCAAGTATTTGCGTGGCACCGCTAGCTATTGATTGTGCTACCAATGAAGATCAGGATTGGACACAGTATTAGATATACATGGCTTAGTGGATGTAGACTGGGTTGGAGATCTGGATTGCAGGAGATCTACAAGTGGGTATGCGTTTAACTTGTTTGGAGGAGAAATAAGTTGGATGAGAAAAAGACAGATTGTTGTGGGACTTTCAACTACAGAAGCTGAATACATGGAAACCACTCATGCAAGTAAGGAAGCAGTATGGTTACAAATATTGTGTTCAGGTATTGGGTTGGTACAATAATATGTAAGGATAGATTATGATAGTCAGAGTGCAATTTTTCTCGTGAAGAACCCAACTTATCATTCAAAGGCAAAGCATATTGATATTCAATATCACTTTGTGAGAGACATGGTTGAAGAAAATAAAGTGTTGTTGATGAAGGTGGACACTTTGAAGAATGTTGAAGATTCATTAAAAAAATCTGTGAGCACTGAGAAGTTCTCTTGGTGTAGCGGATCCATGGGCATTGCTGCCCTGGATTGTTGACTATGTAACCCCTTGTATGCAAAGAAAAAAACAAGTGGGAGAATGTTAGGTTTGAGGGGGGGTGCAGGGGGGAGAAAGCCCCTCACACGGGGGTTCAGGGGTAGCGCCCCCAAGAATTTTTTTCCCTCGCGAAACTTGTCACATTTTTCCTCGTTTTTCATGTTGCCTTGATTTTTGTGTCCATTGTTGGGTGGTTTTTTGCTGATGGTTTTCTATTTCTGGTTAAGGAATTAGGGTTGTTGACTAATCCATGCCATTGGGTTAGGTTTTTGGATGTCGTTGGCTCCTATATGTATATTGTATTGTAAACAATGTATCACTATGAATGAATATATAATATGCTGGTTTTACCGGTTTGGGTTTCTAGGGGAAAAATCTCTGTGTAATGTTTGTATTTGCCATTGTATCTTTTCTGTTATTTTACCGAAAATCTATTTGCAGTAAATATTGTACAAGGTTAAAATCTACATGACCTATTCACCTATGACGTGTCCACTTGGTATACTCCCAAGGGATGTTTCCACATGGTCTACTCCCAAGGGACGCTAGGCACCAAATCATTACAACTTATCAGTCCATTGATGAGTGTCATACTCAACTCAGTCCATCGAGGAGTATCATCACAGAAGGATGTCTCATGAAGTTGCAACCATCAATACTCCCTCTCAACGAGGAAGACATTCTCCAAGCATATCTTGTACTATTTTTGGTATTCTTCTATCATAGAAAATTTTATCAATGAGCCTCATTAGCTATATTGATGATCCATATCCACAACCATGTGTCTAGCACCTCGGGTTGTTCTTGTCCCATGACAAGAATTATGACCACATTGGAGCCACATTCACCTCATAGTTGATCTTGGAATGTCCACATTACCACATGATCATGAACATCTTTAGAATGATCAAGATCAGTCCTGAAATGCACATATTCCCATAGGATCACTCCACGAATGCATTTAGATCGATGCTATCAGACACGTGGAATTGCACCTCAAGCACCTTGAGTCTTCAGTCCGTCGAAGACTATGTCGGGGCACATCTACTCCAAATGTAGATGTTCCCTATCTCCCCTGGTATGCATCCTAATGCTAGGAGAAGGGTAAGCCCGATGATTATCGAGGCCACTCACTTCACCATGAGTGTTATGCCCGATGCAATTCACACACATTGGAGGAGTCCTCAATCCATAGAGAACTACATAGCTCCAATCCATCAAATACTATGTTAGTCTTCGAGTCTTCAGTCTATTGAATATTATACCAGGGTCCCAAGCCTTTATTCCATCGAAGACTACCCTAGGATCATTCCCACATGGTAAAGTCCGTTTGACCAATATTGGAATTTCTACCCGATATCCTCATGGAGATCTAGCAGTAACTCAAATATTCAGTCTGTTGAAGATTACATCTGGGCCTATTCCCACATGATAAAGTCCGTCTGATCAATATTGGAATATCGACATGATGCTACAATCATCAACACTCTCCTAGGGAAACATTTTCATTCCTGCCAAGCTTGTCCCAGACAAAGGCTTAGTACAAATGTTAGCTACCTGCTCATCTATGGATATGTGTTGGAGCCTCACTTCTTGGAAAAGATCTCTTGGAATTCATTCCAAGAGAACAACCTCTATAGATGCCATCATGCTCAATATGAAGCTTTGGAAGACTCGTCACCATATTCCCCAGAGTGGAAAGAGATCTTGAATGCAAATGAACAAGTCTCCTATGCCATGACTCACTCAGATTGATAGAATCATGCACCAGGAACTGGTCAAACTGCCAATCTGTACAAACTCCTTGTCTGGTTAGACTGCTTCATGTCTCAAACTAGAGACCATCTAATAAGTTTCATTCTACAACTGTCACTATAGATCCCTCTCAAATTTAACACTAGTGACATGCCTCCAAGGTAAGCTGCCCAGAACAATAAAACAATAACAACAACATTTCCATGGAAACCTCCATGGAATTTAACAATATCACCTGACCAAAACATACAATGAAACAAGAATATCTCCTAGAGGGGAGATAAACAAGTGCATCTCTAGTATTAAGTGGTTAGTATACTGATCATAACTCCAATAGATAAAAAACATAAGATCGCAATGGTGCCATAACAACTAGAGTCATATCAAAACAATCCAACTTGGAGTATGCGTTGTTCCTCTGAATGCACTGGATCTGTGATCCCTCTGGATTTATGATTTGTTGCTTGGACAAAAGTCCCTTCTCCTGCAAAACACCCTCAAGATAATGATAAATTTAACATATACAAGTACATACCTCATATTTTGTAGCACACATCGATAAGCAACGACAAACCCTAAAACTTCAAGGTGCTCCAACTAGCTTGACAAAATAAAATTGTCTAGCAGCAAGGTATAGCAACAAATTGCTGCGGCAAGGTAAATCTCACGATATTCCTTTCAACGATTAGATTGTTCTGAAGGAAACCAAGCTATGCTACCATGTTGAATTTTCATTAATTACGTTAACATTAGATTTACCATAGCAATTTAAACTTCTTTTGCATGCTCATTTCTCCATAGGCAATGTTGCACCATCGCCACTCAACCATAGGCACCTACTCGTGCCACCCCCGAGCATAACATATATATCATGGGAAACCCTTATACACAAGGGGAGAAAACCCAACAACCTTCTTATAGAGAATATCATTGCCAAGGAAAAATAACTAAGAACAAGCTCTATCCAGTAGAGAAAACCATAAAGAAGATAACCCAACAACATAGATGCAACACACCCTAGCCAGAGCGCTAGGGTCTCTAACCTCCACTAGCACACCACTAAGATATTGTTGATGTTTTGGTAGCTGCGGGAGGATCTTTCCCTCCTAGATGACCTTTCTTAGAAGCGAAGAAGATTCCAGAAGCAAGAGATCCATTGGATAGATGGTTAAATACACTAGAAGAGAAGTCGTCCTAGAAGAATAAAATATAATGAAAATACTTATTCCCAAAAAATAAGTCGACCCAGCTAGAAGGACAGGAAGAATATAAATAAGAAGCTTCCTTAGCTCATTTTTTCATTAAATCACACTCTCCCAGCGACACAAAAGAAATTCACAAGTTTGGAGGAGGTGACGCAGTAGCTGCAACTGTAGAGTTATTCTTGCTCAGTGTTTTGGTATCTCTCTCTTGTGCGCTACTCCTTGAGGAGGTGCACTACCTTTGTATGGTGCTACTGCAGCAGCTGGGGTGGTATTTCTGGTTAAGCTAGAACTTGTGCTATGGTTTATCTTATTGGACATGCTTTTTGAACATAATCTATCTAAGAAAGGTTGCTGGGTTTTTCCCCCATTTGGGGTTTTCCAAGGATAAATATCTTGTGTTCATTTCTATCTCTTGTTTATGTTTCTACTGTTCAATACATGATATATATGTTAATGGAAACAAAGTAAAAGAACACTAGTAACCCTAATTCTTTGTAAATAAGGAAAATATAACATGGTATCAGATCAGGTTACCTTCATAACAGTTTAACCACTGGAAGAAAGATCGATACAATGACACCTTGTAGCACCCCGCAACTGTAATACCTTGACAAGCTCATTGAGCACTTTCCCAAGAATGTTGGGGATAATTCTTGTACAAAGCAGTGCACCCTACTCTAGCACACCCCCTAAAACCCTAAACGTACAGTTTAGTGAAGTTTGAAGAATTGAGTTTTTTCAGGGGCTAGGGTTTATACCGGAAAACATGTCAACTAGTATGAGAGTTGAGGATATATTGGATGGAGAAGATAACTTTAGATCCTGGAAGCATAGAATACAAATCATTCTAGAAGAGAATGAATTATTGGATCACGTCAAGAAGATGCTTCCAGAATTCGAAGACGAATAAGCAAAGGAAAAGTTCAAGAAGAGTGAGGTCAAGGCCAAGAGGATCTTGACAGACTCAATCAAGGATCACCTGTTACCCAATGCATCAGAACTAAATACTGCAAAGGAGATGTTTGATGCCCTAACCAGACTCTATGAAAGCAAGAACACTAGTTGAAAGCTTACCCTACGACATCAACTCATAAATGTGACTATG
Source organism: Picea engelmannii (assembly GCA_009831015.1). Classification (NCBI taxonomy): domain Eukaryota; kingdom Viridiplantae; phylum Streptophyta; class Pinopsida; order Pinales; family Pinaceae; genus Picea; species Picea engelmannii. Next base: position 95,878 of record ML823781.1, read on the forward strand.
AACAAGTAAAAGATGATAACCAACTTATTTACAAGGATCTCACAGATCAAAGACTAGTTAGAAACCATTAGAAATCCATTAGAAGATGTTGAACTAGTAACCAATACGCTAAATGGTTTCCCTCCCTCTTGGGACCCATTTGTCCAAGGAATTTTTGCAAGAAGGAAGTTACCCAATTTTGAGAAGTTATGGGAAGCTTTCTCTCTAGAAGAATTTATATTGATGTCCAAGAAACAAAAGTTAGATGATGAGTAGAACCAAGCACTTGTAGTAGAAGTGAAGAAGAGAAAGGAAAGAGAAGAAGGTAGTCCAAGGAGGTCTAAGAAGCCACGTTGTAAGAGGATGTGTCAAAGGTTCAATGCTTCAATTGTAGGAATATGGGACATTCTACCGCACCATGTCCTCACAAACATGAGAAAGTAAAAGAGAAGAAGAAACACCATGCACATGCAACAGAAGCTGAAGAGCACTCAAAGACATCAAAGGATGAAGAATTTGTCTTTTAGACAATGGTGTTTTCATATGAATGATATAAGGAAACTCAAGTAGGATAACAACACCCAACTCCAAGTTTGCATATCAGGTTTGATATTTCATATTGTTGTTGCTTAAGAAAGTATTGTACCTAGGATAGAAGTCTTTACAACTTTATTGTTATTTTCTATTGCTATCAAATGTTTAGGTACACCTGAATACTGTCGGTACGATTACCATTAAGAAAATGCTCATTGTTAATGATATACTTGTCTGCAAGATGAAATTGATCTCCTCTAGGAGATGTTCTTTATTACTAACCATCCCATGGAGGTTACCCTGGAAATGTTGTTCTTGTCTCTTGTTCCGGGTAGGTCACATGTGATATCTTTGAGAAGGAGCTATGATGAGGATTGTAAGAGGCATATTTAGACAGTCTTTGGCTAAGCTATATAACTGTGTGCATGAATGTACACACCCATATGAAGTAGAATATGAAGAAGAGTATATCTTATGGAGATTGACTGTAAGGAGAAGAAGGCTCCAAAGATGACCATGCAATTAATTTGACCACTCTTCATATCATCATGAAGATTCAGTAGTGCTAGAAGGGCCTACCTAGAAATGATGCAGTAAACAAGCATGTTCTCATACATATACATAGCTTTAATAAACCATGCTATGAAGAGAAGCAAGATGAATCCACCAGTGGTGAGGCAGGCGCCCCCACCAAGTACCATCTCAAAAGGAGATAGATTTCAAAGGGAGTCAATCCTTAGGATCTAGTAGGGAGGAGCAACCTCCCAACATAATCCATAGGAGATCAGACTTCAGAAGAAGTCAACAGATGCATCGGAAGTAGGTGGCTCCATAGATCATATAGACTCAGAGGGAGTCAAGATTCAAAGGGAGCATGCATATTTAGAGTGAGCCTAATCTCAAAGAGAGTCAGTGGCTTAGAGACTTTCATTTAGAAATTATTCCTTCTCAGATTTAGATAGGAGAGAGAGACATCTTCCAGGACTGACATACATGTGTCATGAGTTGAGGAGGCTAGATCGAAGCTTTAGAGGCTTCTAGGAGATGTGAGATCTCCTGGGAGGATTCCCTTGTCTCGATAGACCTTGCTATAGTGACAAAGAAGGCAACCGGTTAGAAGGACTAGGATATAGACTTTGCCTCAGTTCCAGAAACCACACATGTTTTCCAACTATGTGGCACTGATAAACAACATCACTAATTTAGAGCCTTACACCATTGAAGAAGTTGTTGAGAAGTAGGAATGGAAGGATACCATGATGGAGGAGTATCGGTTCATCATGAATAATGATGTGTGAGAGGTGGTTCCAAGATGAGAAGTGAAGTCAGTAGTAACTTCCAAGTTGATCTACAAGATTAAGCATGCTACAAATGACATCATAGAAATGTACACAGCTTGATTTGTGGCATGAGGATTCTACAAGAAAGAGGGAGAAGATTATGATGAGACACTTGATTCGGTAGCTAGAAGAAGTGTACCTAGAGAAAACACAAGATACATGAGAAGGAGTCTCATGTTTGTAGATTGAAGAAGACTTTGTGTGGGCCTAAGCAGGCACCCATGGCATGATATTCTAGATCAAAGAGTTATTTGATGGTTTCCCATTGATCCTACATGTGGATGACCTGTTTCTAATAGTAGATGAGCATATCATAGTTGGGTGCAAGAGGGAGCTCACTTCAGAGTTTGAGATGAAGGATCTAGGTCTGATGCATTACTTCTTGGGATTGGAAGTGTGGCAGAGATCATATGAGATTTTCCTTAGCCAAGGAAAATATACTATTGAGATTCTACAAAGATTCAGGATGATGGACTACAAGTCCATGACCACACAAATGACGATAAATTTGAAGCTCTTGAGTGAAAAATATTTAGATTTGGTGGATCCCACGATGTACAAACAATTGATTGGATCCTTTAAGTACCTGGTTAACACCAGGCGAGACATATGCTTTGCAGTGAATACCTTGAATCAACACATGGTTGAACCTAGACATGTACATTGGATGGAAACAAAGCATATGTTGAGGCACTTTCATGGTACGGTTGGATATGGATTGAGATATGTCTCAAGTGGAGATTTGAAGTTGTAGGGATATACCGATTCTGACTCGGCATGGAGTGAAGTGGATCAGAAGAGTACTTCTAGATGCTATTTTAGTCTGGGATCAGGCATGATCTCATGGTTGAGAAGGAAGCAGACATCAGTGGCACTTAGTACATAAGAATCAAAGTATATCACAACAAGCGTGGCAAGCCGTGAAGCAATGTGGCTCCAGAAGTTGCTAGTCGGGTTATTTGATCTAGAATTGAAGCCAACTTTGATACATTATGACAATCAAAGTTGCGTGAAGCTTACCAAGAACCCTGTATTCCATGACATGTCTAAGCATATAGAGATCAAATATCATTACATCCGGGACATGGTACAGAGAAGAGTTGTGGAGCTCCAATACATATCCACGGATGATCAGATAACAAACATCCTCACCAAGCCCTTGTCAAGAGTGAAGTATGAGTACTTTAGGGACAAGCTCATAGTGTTGTTGAATGTCCACCCTCATTGAAGGGGAGGTGTGCTTTTTTTTCTCATGCAGGCTAACCCCTTTGGCCAAGGGTTCCTTGGATCAGTCACATGAGGTGACTGAGGGGGTAATGCACTGTCAGACCTGTTGAGAGAAGAAACATCACACACATAGTCGTAAGACTATGGCAGAGTCTGTGTGACTCCATACAATATCTTTGTGCTACTTCAGTGGATGTGTTCCACTGGCAGAGGCTGTGTGACTCTGGACAATAGCTGTGTGCTACTTCGGTGGATGTATTCCACTGGCGGAGGTTGCGTGACTCCGGAAAGTAGATGCTTGCTACTTCGGTGGTTGAGTACCACTAGCGGATACTGTGTGTCTCTAGACAGTAGCTGTGTGCTACTACAATAGATGTGGTCCACTGGCAGTGACTGTGTGTCACTAGAAAATAGTTGTGTACTACTTGGTAGCAATTGTGATATATTGGATGACATTGTAGTAGCTATGTGATACTAGCTGATTGTCATGAAGATTACCAGATTGTTTGGATGTAGCTGTGTGTGATATCGTTTGATCACAGAGACTGTGCTTGGCGATTCGAGCCATCGAAGGCATTGTAGCAGCCGTGTGCCTGCTAGCAGATTGCAGAGTAGTCAGTGGACTACCAGATGAAGACATCGTGAAAGATGCCTCCATAGCTAAGAGGGAGTGTTGATGTTTTGGTAGCTGCAGGAGGATCTTTCCCTCCTAGATGACCTTTCTTAGATGCAGAGAAGATTCCGGAAGCAAGACATCCATTGGATAGATGTTGAAATACCATAGAAGAGAAGTCGACCTAGAAGAATAAAATATAATGAAAATACACCTTCCCAGAAAAGAAGTCGGCCCAGCTAGAAGGACATGATGACTGTAAATAAGAAGGATCCTTAGCTCATTTTTTCATTCACTCACACTCTCCCAACTACACAGAATCAAGGCACAAGTTTGGAGGAGGTGACGCAATAGTTGCACATTTATTCTTGCTCAGTCTTTTCGTATCTCTCTCTTGTGCGCTACTCCTTGAGGAGGTGCACTACCTTTGTATGGTGGTGCTACTGCAACTAGGGTGGTATTTCTGGTTAAGCTAACACTTGTGCTAGGGTTTATCTGATTGGATTGGCTTTGCGAAAGAAATATATCTAAGAAAGGTTGCTGAGTTATTCCCCCATTTAGGGTTTTCCCAGGATAAATCTGTGTTCTTTTTTGTCTCTTGTTTATGTTGCTACTGCTCATTACATGATATATATGTTAGTGATAACTAAGTAAAATAACACTAGTAACACTAATGCTCTGTAAATAAGGAAAATCTAACAAAGATAATGCTTTGTAAATAAGGAAAATCTAACAAAGATAACCAACAATGCAACTGCAACTCACTCTTATTTTTTCGTTTATCTTTTTCTTCATGAGACTCTGGAGCAATATAATTCTTCTTTATTATTTTCTGTGAGGCCATCAACAAATATTTCATCCTATGGAGTCTCTTCTACTATGTGGAAAATCTGATAACCTAAATTTACAACTTAAAATTGATTTAAGAAATCCTCATATGAATATATAACATATGGTTGAACCATAGGGTTGACTGTGTCTACATGTTGAAGTGGTTTCAAGTTTTGCAGTCGCCACTTTAATGCTGGTATAAAGGTTTTGTACCATTTATGTTAATGGAAATGTAAACAATACGTTTTGCTCTTTCTGGAAATCCTAGTTCGTAGTAGCAACAAATCAATTGATCAGTTTAGCGCCATCCTCATTTTGGGAATCAAATGCACTGGGATGGTTAACCTCAAAGGTTTGCTTATCCAATTTCTAATCTGATGTTTGCTTCGAGTTCACTCAATACCTTTTCAATTTGATCATCCACGCCCTCAATTTTCTGTGATTGCTTATCCAATTTCTATTCTGATATCTTCTTCGATTCCACTCAATTCCATTTGATCATCCGTGCCTTCAATTTGCTTTGATTTCTTATCCGAACTCTAATATGATATTTTCTTCGAGTTCACTCAATTCCATTTGCATTTGATGATCCGCGCCCTCAATTTTCTGTGATTTCTTATCCAATTTCTAATCTGATATCTGCTTCGAGTTCACTCAATTCCATTTGCATTTGATCCTCCGCTCCTTTCAGTTCACTTGCTTCCAATAGCTTCTTTGCTTATCCAATTTCTAATCAGATATCTGCTTTGAGTTCACTCACTCCCAATTGAGTGAACTTGAGGCACATATTGGATTAAAAAAATTGAATGAGCAAAGAAGCTATTG
>ML823782.1:28341-44557 GCA_009831015.1 Picea engelmannii
GTGTAATGTTTGTATTTGCCATTATATATTTTCTGTTCTTTTCTGAATATATGTTTACAATAGACATTGTACAAGGTTAGGATTTACAATGTTTGGGTGATTCTCTTATTAGATGTGGCTTACTTGGCATGATTCATATGACTTGTGGACCCTTGGAGAGTGTATTTGTTTATCTTTGTAGGACCTTGCCCACATGATGGATGTTAGACCCCACGTCTGGGGCACCATTTGATGACGAGTTTTGCACTTTGGTGATGAAGGACGTTGCCTTTGGAGGCATTTTGGCATGAATAGGGGATGAGACTCCACCCTTATCCACTTGAACATTGGCCTTTGGAGGCCTAGACGTCACCCTCCTAGCCCATGATGTCACCTAGGGGCTAGGGTTTGATGGTTCACGTGATGATTTTATGGAAGGAGGCACTTAGCATGGACACTGGCACATGAAAGAGTGACACTTGGCCTTTGAAGTCCAAAGGACATACATCTTGGAGCTTGATGTCACCTCCTCTAGCCCAACGTCAACCTCTTAGGGCATGATGTCACCCTCTTTAGGGTTTTATTTCATGTAAATTTAAATTTTGTAAATTAAAAGGACAATTTGAAGGGGTCGACCCTCTTATGTAGAGACATGACTTTTCATTGGAGTCCTTTGGGTGGCTAGGGTTTCCATATAATATGGCCAGCCAAGACTCATTTTTATCATAACATTCCTCTCCATTGTGAGAGTACTAAGTCTGAAATTTTCTCCCTATAGGGCTATCTCCCTCTTCTACACTCATGTGACTTGATTGGAGGATCAATTGTGGATATATTTTGTTTATTTTTGGATGTAATTTCTGCAATTAGGGTTTATTCTTGTCATATCTATGTAAAGTAAGTAAATTTATGCAATTTCATTTCATGTGATTGAACATTTATGGTAAATTTTACTTGTTCATATTGAAGATCTTTTCTTGGTAAAACCCTAAGAGAGGAGAATAATTGCTTCCTCCTCTCACAAGGTTAATTTGATCCATTAATTTATGAAGGAAATCCTTCCTAGGGTTAAAACTCCTAAATCCATAAAGTGCTAGCACTTTAGGAGTTCGATTCTAGACTCTTGATTATAACTTAATTCAAAAAATTAAGAAGGGAGAAAAGGTTGCTAGAGCGCAAAAGTGCTTGCACTCTAGCAATCCTTCTCTTTATGGCTTGAAATCTAAGGCCCTAATGTGCTAGCACCTTAGATTTCAAACCCTACCTCTTAGATCTTTCCACTATCATCTTCAAACATACTGTATTGTTGTTGTAAAGGACTCGATATCCCTAAGGCACTAATCATTTGAGTTCTATCTTGTGGTGAAAGTGAACAACAAACTCTCAATTTTCATTCTCTCAAGCTTTTTACTAACTTTACTAACTCTAACTTAAGCTAGTTCACTAATATACTCGTTGTTTTTGCAAAAGTTTGCTACAACAATACTAGCAGACACTAATTTGTTGCATACATTGCTCTAATAGTGGCTTAACATACCCATAAATTGCATCTAATGATTGGACAATGTTCTATTGAATAAATACTAAATTTTCATGATAAATTGTTGCAATTTTGAAGTGTAATTTTTGTATGTATTATTGTTGTACCGTTGTTAACTGCTGTGATTTTACAACAACCATAGTAACTTTCATTGTCTAGTGTCTTTAAGAGGTCTTATTTGCATACTTGTACTTGGAAATCTTCATATACATGCTATCAATACTCTTGTTCTGTGCAGGTACTCAAATCATTTTCATACCTCTTTTCCCTTTGACCTAGACTTTGACTTGGGTGATCAAGAGAGGGGGTGGTAGGCTTGGCTAACAAACTTGCTACTTTGATCCCTTGAGGTCACTAGGGAAGCCTCCCTTGTGGTGGACCTCCTCCATCACTAAAACGAGGGGATTTCTTACTGAGGTGATAGTGGTAGGATTTCCTATAGTTACATAAGATTTGGTGATCTTGTGTTGGGATTTGCACAACTACAAATCCTGCGATAATAGGTTTCATACCATGATCTAAGCTCTATTTCCGTTTTCTCGGTCTTAGTTCCGAGGTATCGAAGAAGGGCTCTTGCGATCCAGGTTTTGACTTTCAGCGTCAGATATTTTTTGGAGGGGAATTTTGTCAGGATACAGACATGGTGCAATTATGGAAGTAGATTCATTGGACTACGGGGAGGACATTCCATAATCAAAAACAAATATTTTTTCCGCAATCATATTACACTATGTGGTCCTTCATTAAAGATTAGCGAGCAACAGGGGGGGAAAATGACACCAATTTGAAGGTTTTGGAAAGACACATGAACTCTCCCATGTAGCTAAGTAAATTGGCGGACAAGGATGATAGCTCTGTAGTTGGACTCCACAAAAATCACTCCATTCAAACTTATGTTTTGTTGCTATCTATGTCTTCCCTATCTTCGTATTTGGGTAGTCTATCCAATAGGAAGAGGGTGTTGGTTTCAATTATAGGGATTCAAATGAGTGCTCCCCTTTTTAGGAAAAAGAAGGGCATGATAATGCATAAGGGAAGGTGATAATGGCGGTTGAAAAGGATGTAAGTATTTTAGAAATCACATAGGTTTTAGACAAATATTTAGTGGGTTGTTTTTAGTGGTAAAGTGGTGCATCCAGAAACCCTAAAGGGTTGGCTTGAGGAAAACTAGGCATAAGTTTTGGGATATACTTTGGATTTCCATGTTCTTGGCAGAGGATATTTATAATTCCTTGTAGAATGTATGGGCAATTCTCCGAGGTTTTCTATTATTTTTTTGGCATGAGGAGTTTTTGCAGGCTATGGGAAACAAAATCAGCTGTTTCATAGGGTTTAAATATAACTAGTAATCAAAGATAGATAGGAGGTGGGCATTGTTAGCACAGGGGTAGACCCATGGTTCAACGCTCAACAATGCACCAACAAAACCCTAACTACTGGCCCTTTCGGCAACACCTACGAAGCAGATGAAGTCTCACCCTAGGTACAGGCAGGGGGGGTTGCAGGACTCAGGTGTCTACAACCACGCTGGGACACATATTTGTGATTACAACACTTAATAGAGCATTTAAACAACAATATGCATTAGTTCTTGAACCTCATTCACATTGCAGATTAAACCCTTATTACAGATCAACGCAGTGATAATAAAGATCAAGCACTTTCAGTCACTTAGCACACAACATTAGCTCAGATCTAGCATTCATTTATCTTTAACATCGGTAAGCACTAAGAAACAACATCAAATGCATTCATCATACATTATATGACAACACTAAGCAGATAAGCAACATAAATCACATCGCACAAAGCATATCAAGACACATGATATACGTGGTTCACGCTAGTGTGGGGCTACATCCACTAACTTCTTCTTCTTCTTCTTCATTTAGTCTTCAAGATTCTACATGCACAAAGCCATAGATCCCAAATCCATAGAGGACAGGAGATCTGTGCGCTGTGCCCCTGATCCTCCTTCCCAAAATCAGGTCAAGGCATAGAGCCAACTCCTTATTAGAACAAAGCCTTACTAACATATCATGCACATAGCCAATTAACCAAATCTCTTACATCACTTGCACTAAGCTTATACTAGTAGTTTCTACATTACATTCCTTCCTATATACACTTTTACAAAAAGGCCTAAACATGGGTAAACCCATGGGTCGACATCCCATAATCCATTACATAAACCCTAGTAAATCCCTTGCTGGGTCCAAAAGTCCGCAAAATAAGTGAGATCACTTGATCTCAATTTTGCCTGGGCGCTCCTTCTTCGACTAGCTTGTCCCAAAAGTGGTCAAACACGAGGAATATTTCCTCAAAACTTGGTCAAGGGTCAACAGGCCCCCAACTCTCACCTGTGACTCGTCTCGAGTCACTTAGATCTGGGCAACGCTGCTTCAAAGGCCTCGAGCTTAGCTCGAGTTGCCTCAATTTGTTGCTTTGCTAGAGCTTCCTGCTCAGCGAACTCCTGAATCACTTGCTTTGTAATAGGCCCTTCCAGGCACTGTTCCACTTTCGTGACCAGTTAGTCTAATAATGAGCCTTATCCTTCAATCTCTTCAAAAATCGTGGAAGCTTCGTCCTGCACCAGCTGTAGTCTCTGTGTAACCTCCATGAATCTTCTCTGGATGACAATAATATGTTGCTGGACTGCGCGCTGCTCCTGTGACCTCTTCATTTTCTTAATTGTAGTGAGTAGCTTCATCTGCGCCTACATGATGGATGCATCCTGCTTTACCTCCTATAGCTATCCTTCCAGTTTCCTCATCTCCGGGTTTTCTATGAGGCGTTCGTAGGTGTGCACACTACAATCAATTAATTGCTTATATTCTAAGGTGAGGGTCCTGATCCTTCCAAGTGCGATCTTGGCAGATTCCTCCCTCTGATTACGCACTTTTTATAGAGTGCTCGGTATTTTTTGGAGCTCTAACTCTATTACTCTTGCTTGAATTTGTTGAATGGCCTCAGTGAGCTTCGTCACTTGGACCTCAATTGCTTCGTGTACCTCCTATGCCGAGCCCGACATAGAGTGAAGTGCTTTAGTCACTGCTTCTTTGACCACAGTCTGCTTTGCGATCAACTGGTCTTTTTCTTTCTGCATCTTCGCATTGTCCTCCTCATACATCGCCTGAATTTCATCTTTCTCCTTCTGCGCAACTCGAAGTTGATCTAAGACCTCCTCCTTTTCTTGCTTCAAGGCTTCTGTAGCCTTCTCCTTCTCTTCATGGAATCGATGAAGTTGAGACTTTGTTTCATATGCTATCCTTCGTAATTGGGCAGGCTCATCCCCAATTCTGCAATCTGCGACGAAGAAGGCGCAATAGGTACTGTGCGGCTCAAATGGATGTCTTGTTGTATATCCTTCAACTCCTTTTCTATTCTTTCATACAACGTCTCCTGCTTTGCTCCATAATGCTGCAAGATATCTTCTGAACCATCCTCCACGACTGCGATGATGACATCGACATTGTCCACCGTGAGCATGGCCCTCATCTTGGTCTTAGCGGCACACGTCTTCTTTCTTGCGGAGGGTTTCTGTGGAGAAACCTTCCTCTTCTTTGATGTTTCATCCTCGGTAAGGGTATCCTTTGGCAGTGTAACTTCATCTTTTCCTTGCTTTTCTCCTTCTTCCCCTCCTTCTTCTTGATTCACTTCGTCTCCTCCTCCTCTTGCGGGCGAGTCAGACCCACTTTACTCCGAGGCGCTGTCCTCCTCGTCAGTTTCTATGTTCCACACTTCCTCCTTTTTCTTCTTTTTCTTCGCGCTAGTCTGTCCATCATGCTCGACTCGGGTGACCAAAGGAATTCCTATGATGTCGGGGTCGGAGAGTTCTGCATATTCCACCGATACTAGGAACTTTGCTAGCCATTCTTTGGTGATCTCCTCCATGTCCTGGTAATGGAACCATTTGTCGACACAGGGGCAGACCCAAGGTTCAATGCTAAAAAATGCACCAACAAAACCCTAACTACCGATCCTTTCGGAAACACCTGTGAAGCAGTTGAAGTCTCACCCGAGGTAGAATCATGGGAAGTTGCAAGACTCAGTTGTATACAACCAAGCTGGGACACAGATATGTGATTACAACACTTAAGAGAGCACTTAAACAACAATATGCATTAGTTCTTTAACCTCATTCACATCGCAGATTAAACCCTTATTATAGATCAACGTAGTAATAATAAAGATCAAGCACTTTTAGTCACTTATCACATAACATTAGCTTAGAGCTAACATTCATTTATCTTTAACATCGGTAAGCACTAAGAAATAACATCAGATGCATTCATCATACATTATACGACAACACTAAGTAGATAAACAACATAAATCACATCGCACAAAGCATATCAAGACACATGATATACGCGGTTCACCCCAGTGTGGGGCTACGTCCACCAACTTCTTCTTCTTATTCTTATTTATTTAGTCTTCAAGCTTCTTACATTCATCTACTCCTGTGCACAAAGCCACAGAGGCCAACTCCACAGAGGACAAGAGATCTGCGCACTGCACGCTAGATCCTCCTTCTCAAAATCAGGTCAAGGCACAAAGCCAACTCCTTATTAGCACAGAGACTTACTAACATATCATGCACATATCCAATTAGCCATATCTCTTACATCTCTTGCACTAAGCTTCTACTAGTAGTTTCTACATTACATTCCTTCCTATATATACTTTTACAAAAAGGCCTAAACATGGGTAAACCCATGGGCTGACATCCCATAATCCATTACATAAACCCTAGTAAACCCCTTATTGGGTCCACAAGTCCGCAAAATAAGTGAGATCCCACGATCTCAGCTTCTCTTGGGCGCTCCATCTTCGACCAGCCTGTCGAAGTCCCAAAAGTGGTCAAACACGACCAATGTTTCCTCAAAACTTGGTCAAGGGCCAACATGCATGGATTCTAGTGGAGGTGGACTTGCAAGAGGGCCTCCTAGAGGAAATCGATATGGAAACAAGGGTAAGGAATTGCTGTCAAAATATAGATTATTGGCGGCTTCATTTCTGGTGCTATAGGTGCCATGAGGTGGGACATTTGCAAATTCCTATCATATGCCTTCTTTTGGTAAGGAGAGAAGGATGAATATTTGGGTTAAAAAGGTGGCAGATCATAGGAAGACTTTGATTAATTTGAAGGATCAGTCCGGGGTAGGTCATATCAAAGATACGACTTCGAGATAAATTCAAGAGGATGATAATGATGTTTCTCCATGGGATGACATGATATATCCCCCAGTCTTCGGTCCTATTGATGTTTCTCCATGGGATGGTGTGATATATCCCCCAACCATCTTTTCCATTGTCAGATTCAAATTCTAAAGAAATTATCAAGTCAAGAAAGGTCCCTCTGTTACACATATCGATGATCTGTAAGTTGTTACTGTTAATAATTCTGCCTTAGTCCAGATCCTGACTCTTTCTCCCCCTAATCCTCCCTCTTCTTCGTCCCCTCTTTTAGCGCTTGATGTGTCTATTTCCCTTCCTAGAGGTTTAAAGGGAAATGACTTAGGGGATACTCTAGAGTTATGCAAGTGTTCTCCCTCCTCGATCCAGGTCATATTTTCCTCAAAGTCTCCCCAAAGAAGGGGGCAAGAGCTTCACTCCAAATCAAAAATAAAGATGAAGAGTCACCGATGCAGAGCTTGGATTTGGATAACCTTCCAGCCCCGATGGTGGATATTAATCTAATTTGTCAAAGGCACAACAAAAGGTTGTGGAAAACATTAAAAATGGGAAACACACAACTATTCATAGGGCCCTTGGAGTAGGTAAATCCTCAAAGAAGGTGCCATCATGGTTTGTTTGTCCTTTCATGCATGATGGGTGGGGGGTTCTCATAAATTTCTAGCCCATGAAAGGTTCATAAGAGATCATAATCCATATATCATTTTAATTCAGGAAACTATGCCTACATGCTCCAAGGATTGGGCTTTGTTTGAACCATGGCTGAAGAGTTGGTCTTTTTGCACTCTGGATGTAAAAGGTAAGTCAGGGGGTTTGCTTTCATCTTGGAGTATTGTGTTCTAATATGTTTCTATAGGCTCTTTGAGTTTGACCATCTATGTTGTTCTAGATGTCAAGGGATTCGATATTCAATTGAAATTCATTATATTTACGAACCATGTACGGATAGAAGACCTTTCTGGGAATCTTTGGTGGATTCAAGGGTTTTTTATTTTGATTTTATTTCACTAGGAGGAGATTCGAATTTAACTTTATCTTCACGTGAAGTGAGGGGGTGTCATCCTAAGTAGGACTTGCTAGGATATTTTTTTAGTCATTTCTTTGAAAGTCATAAGATGGTGGATGTGGAGCCTTGAAAGCTTGTTCCTACATGGTGGAATTTTAGGAAGAATGAGTAAGCTATATCGAAGAGGCTAGATCGGTTCTTGGTTTATGAGTCTATGCTCATGAACTCTTTCCTTCTAAAATATTGGGTCTCTATAAGAGGAATTTCAGACCATCTTCTTCCAATTATTTTTGATATGACTAAGGAAGATGAGAAGCCTGTTGATCCTCTTAAATTAACCATATCTGGCTGCTATAAGAAGATAATAGAAAGATGGTGGAAGAGTTGTGGGTGCCCTTAAGCTCCAATTCCTCCTCTTCTTTCATGTAATAGTTTGTTGATAATATTGCCAAAATTAATCTAAAACCAAAGTTTGGAGTAGATCCTTCAAGGAAAGATTCTAGGCACAATTGAAAGAGACTGAAAGTAATATTAAAAGTTTGTATGAAGAAAATAGGTCTAGTATCTTTTCTGATGAGGAATTGTCAAAATTGAGAGCTCCGAAATCTATTAGACACGATTTGCTTGAAAAGGAGGAAGTCATTTGGAGACTTAAAAGACGTACATTGTGGATCCATGAAGGTGATACTAGTACTATTTTTTTTCACCAATATGCTAATTATCACAAAAATTTAAACACTATCTGGGAGATTCATAACTCTAAGGGAGTGATGGTAAGGTCATTTAAGGAAAAGGCTGATGCAAGGGCTAATCATTTTAGTACCCTATTTGAATAGTCTATGGGATGTCTTGTACAAGAGATCATGCATATTCTCAATCTGATTCCTATATCAATCAATGAAGAAACAAATACTCGTTTGGAAGTGGAATCCACTGAGGAAGAAGTTAGAAGGACTATGTTCTCGCTTAAGAAAGGGAAGAGTCCGGGGTTAGATGGTTTAACTCTGGAATTCTATATCAAATTCTATGATCTAATTAAAGTAGACCTTGTTAAGGTGGTTAGGGAATCTCAATTGTAAGTTAAAATTATTGGAGCCCTTAACTCTAGATTTAATACTTTGATTCCCAAAAAGCAGGATGTGTCCTCGTTCGATGATTATCGTCTAATCTCATGGTGCAATGTGATTTATAAGTTAGTTTCCAAAGTGTTATCCCTTATACTCAAACCGATATTAAGTGATATTATCTCATATGAGCAATTTGGCTTTCTCTATTATTGTCAAATTCATGATGTTGTGGCCCTCGCCCAGGAAGCTCTTCATTTGATCAAACTGTCAAAGTTGTTGTTAGTGGTTCTCAAGCTCAACCTTTCAAAGGCATATGATAAATTTAATTAGACTTTCTTGTGCTTGATGCTAGTTTAGATGGGAATGAACATTAGCTCGGTTAACTGTATCATGGGATATGTTCAATTGGTGTCATTTGTAGTGTTGATTAATGGTTCTCCATCCAAATTTTTTATGCATCTCATGGTGCTCGACAAGGATGTTTATGTTCCTCTTTTTTGTTTTTATTGGTGGTAGAATCTCTGACCAAATTTATGGTGGATGAAAGAGCCAATGGGGAACTCAGGGGCGTTCAGGTTTCTTCGTCAGAGATTCTTTCTTATCTCTTAATTGTGGACAATGTATTACTTCTAGGAGATGGGTCTCTTCAAGATATTTAGGCCCTAAATCAAATCCTTAACTAGTACAAAAAAGTGACAGGTAGGGAAATTACTGTTGCTAAGTCTTGCCTGTTGCCATGTAATCTCTAAGAGGATTTTCCTTGAAAGCATTCCTCTATACTAGACTTCTATTGCCAATATTCCAAATATATTTTATCTAATATTAGGAAGGTAAGTTTCAAATTCTTATGGTCTGGTAGTCATGTTTCAGAGGGTATTCCTTTGGTGAAATGGTCCAAAATAGCCAGCCTAAAAACCTGGGAGGTTGGGGCCTAAAAAATATTTACTTATTCTCCCAATATTTAGTGGTAAAAAGTTTATGGTGTCTTACCCACAATACAATGCTTTGGGGCAGAGTGATGATGTCAAAATATTTGAAAGGTACTTCTATGGAAGATTGGTACCGGTTGACTATAAAATCCTTTAAAAATGGTTCGATTGTTTGGAAATATCTAGTCACCTCATTTCCTCTAGTCAATATATAGACAATTTGGAAGGTTAGGGAATGGAAAGAAAGTTAGAATTGGTGAAGATCCATAGCTGGGTGTAGGGGATGTCTTTCATTTATCAGAAAGGCTTGTTCAGTCTTTACATGAGGCTGGAATTTTCTCCCTGGTAGATGCCAAAGCACATCACCCTCAAGGTTTGAAAAAAAGGAGTTGGAAGTCAGAATCAAATATTGGGTTATTTGGATTGGAAGAAGTTGAATGGCACAATTTCATTGGTATCTTATACTCTATTTTTTTAGACTGTCGAAAGATGAGGAAGATCTCATGTGCTAGTTTATTAATCTGGGTACCGGTAACTTTATTGCAAATCTTGGCTACAATTCTCATATCGAGTCTCAATTTCGTGGGGAAATATCTTGGTGGTGGGATACAATTTGGAAAATCAAGGGGCCAACAAAGTGCAAAATTGTGATTTGGCTTGTTTTAAACAATAAGCTTCTTACTTGGGACAAATAGATTAAGAGAGGATTGTTTGGCCCTAATATGTGTCCTCTTTGTAGATTTGACTCAGAATCAATTTCTCTTTTATTTGTTTCATGCCAATATGCAACCCATGTTTGGGATTTGGTGGAGTGATCCTTCTCTCCAAAAGTTCTGTGGAATAGATCCAGATTGGAAGAATGCATGTAGGCTTGGTTGCAAGATGCAAGAATAAAGGAATATGGTTATTTTCCTTGTATTATGGCTTATTTTATATGGTGGGATTGTAGTACTAGAATTTTCTAGGACTAAGAAGTTCCAGTGGCAGTGACAACATGTCTCATTGACAGACTTACCAAAGAATATTGGATGGAGCCCAAGTAGAAGAAACCAAGAATTCTTGTCATGCCTCACATTGATTTCAATATTCTGTTGGGTTTCCTTAATGGAGCCAGCCAGGGAGTCTCTCCCAGATACAGAGTGGGAGTGGATCTTTTTATGAATCAGAGTCATTATTTTCACATCCTCCATGCACTAAGCAGAGGAACTAATACCAAAGTTGAATTCTTGGCATTGAAAAATCTCCTTGTTTTTTCTTAAAAAAAAAGGATTTCCAAGATTCAGATCATGGGGGACTCAAAGATTGTGATTAATTGGGCATGTAAGAATTTCGTGGTGGAAAATTATCAGTCTTGGTTCGTTGCTTCAAGACATTCTTTCCTCTCTGCAATATTTTTAGTGGTATTCTTTCAAGCAAAATTTCAGAGAGTTGAATCAAAAGGGTGACGAGCTCTCAAAGGAGGTGCTTTCACTAACAACAGACTCCTCTGGCCTTTATAAATTTTGGGATGGGTAGGAATTAGATGCCATGGAGTCCCTTTTTTAGTATATTCTCCTTTGTTGAGGTCCTTTGTTTCTTGGATTCAAAACTGATAATTTATGGAGAGAATAATCCTTTTGGTCACTTTGTTTTAAATCGTTTCAATGTTTTGGTCAGTTCTAGTGATAATATGTATTCTCTTGTAGGCACTTAAAGTTTTCAGAGGTCTGTTTATGTTTGGAGGATGTTGACGCATATGTCTTTGATGGGGGTCTTCTTGGAAAGTTAGATAAAAAACTATGCTTTTTTGTAAAAATGTGGTATTTTAGTGTTTTTTGGGTCTATTTGTTTCAACAATGGAGTCATTTATTTTGGATAGCAAAATGTATAATCTTATTTACGATTATAATGATTTTTTATGAAGGAAAAAAAATATCAAGAAATTTTGTCAATTGGGTTTAGCTCGAGTGGTTGGGAGAAATGATTGTTATACTCCCCACCCCAGTTCAATTCCCTCAAGTGACATGTTGAGCTCAGAATGAGTATATTGTTGTAATGGCTTCGAGCCCTATTGTTGTTGATTGACCTTCTTCCCTAAAAATTCTANTCGAGTGGTTGGGAGAAATGATTGTTATACTCCCCACCCCAGTTCAATTCCCTCAAGTGACATGTTGAGCTCAGAATGAGTATATTGTTGTAATGGCTTCGAGCCCTATTGTTGTTGATTGACCTTCTTCCCTAAAAATTCTATTTTAACCTAGGTATCATCCTCGAGAATTTTCCATAAAATTTGTAATGAAAAAAAAATTCAAAATTGAATGAATTGAATATCTTAATGCCCAATAAAATATTTTCGATGTAACTTTTAAACATAGTTTTTCATTATAATCCTTAAACAAAGTTTTCCAAAAATTAGAATAGGATATAAAGTATTATATATCCCACCTATAAGAATAAAGATAACTAAAAATTAGAATTGGATATAAAGTATTGTACATCCCATCTTTAAGAATAAAGAAAATAGGTAACAAAAAGTATCGTATTTCCTATTTAAAAAATGAAGATAAGAAGCAATAGCGACGTAAAAAGTGTATGTCACAATGCATTAATTCCAATAAAAAACATTTAAACATGAATTAAAAAACATTTAAACATGCATCCCTTCATTTAAAGGAGTGGTTAGAGGTATTTCTACATAATTCTTAACCAACATAAAAATCCCTTCATTTAGAGGTATTTCTACATAATTCTTAACCAACATAAAAAGATAAATTACAAAAAATTATTGAGAAATTTGAAAATATTTTTTTATTGGTATATGAAAATGTACATGCACAACTTATATATATATATATATATATATATATATATATATATATATATAGTTTCATCTAAATCTACAGGTAGATCTAAGTCTCCAGGAAAATATTTGAGGAAATGTTGGAAGTGTGGTAAAAGAGGGCATTATAAGAAAGATTGCAAGTCTAAGAAGGTTGATAAACCAAAGGGATCTGATAGTACCTCTTCCACAAAGGCGAAAACCTCCACTGAAGAAGGAGGTGATGTTTACCTAGCATCTATAGGTACACATGCAGACCGTGATGTATGGTTGATCGACTCAGGTGCGCCATACCATATGACCCCTCACAGGGAGTGGTTATCTAAATATGAAAAATACGATGGTGGTGATGTATTCCTAGGAGATGACTCGAAAACCAAAATCATGGGACGTGGAAGGGTTAAGTTGCTGCTAAAAGATGGAAGGATTAAAACTTTCCCTTGGGTTCTGCACAGTCCAAAACTAGACAGGAGCCTAATATCTGTAAACAAGTTGGATGATGCAGGAGTGGATACTGCATTTGGAAAGGGAACTTGCAATATGGTACGAGGAGCAATGGTGTTGATGAGGGGAGTTCAGTGTGGAACTCTATACAATTGTTGGGAAGCACTTATACTAATGGGTGTAACGGTTCTGTTGTCCCTGAGCAGAGAAATGAAGGAGACAAGACCAATACTATCCCAGAAAAGAAGACCATGATGTGGCATCAAAGACCGGGGCATATTGGAGAAAAGGGCCTTCAAACACTACATGGTAAAGGTATGGATAATTGCAATCTGGATTTTGATTTAAGTAAACATTGCATATATGGTAAACAAAATCGAGTAGGATTCCCATCTGGTGCTACAAGAGCAAAGGAGATCTTAGAGTTGATACACAGTGAAGTGTTTGGAGATCTGTGTACTATGTGTATGAGCCATTGATTAATTTCTATTTTGCTTAAGAATCTATATGCATTGCTTTACTTCACATGGTTAGAACTTACATAATCTCTTCGCCTTTTACCGATGTCGAAGGGGATCGATTGTCAGTGATATCCTTGTGCGATGCTTGTCGTGAAAGAAAACTTTCTTTTTCCAATGCCGGTGAAGATCAACGCTCGACGACTGTGGTTTTTTGAGTGATTTTCATTCATCTTTTAATTCCTTCCGATGCCGAGTTTGGGCGCATCGGGTGAAATGTTTTGGCTGTTGATTCTTTATTTAAAAGTTAAGCTCTTTAAGTCATGGGTTTTCATAGATTCAAGAAAACTTTGAAAGACTTAATGAGAGTCAAGATGATAAGCAAAGGCAACATTTTTCACAATGAAGTCGAATTAGACAGTGTAAGAGATCAAGTGGTACCCAAAAAGTAAAATTTAACATAGGCTTTTTAGGGTGTGTTGAGTGCTCAATAGGCTCCATGGACCAAATAAAATTGCAGATTTCTTCTTCTGTAAAAGGCTTCATTAGGGCTGAGTTATCTTCCATGCTTAAAAGAAAGGGGATGTGTGAGAGGAAGTCGGAGGTGACCTCCTCACATCCAACACCGTCTTCTTTGTAAAGGTTCTGAAAATAAGTTTATGCTGCCGCTTTAAGCTGATCAAAACCTTTGTGGATCGACCCATATATAGAGGCAATTTCATAAATGTGGTTTTGGGAAAGTCGGGCTTTGAATTGCTGATGGAAGAAAGAGTTATTTTGGTCTCCATCTTTTAGCCACAAGCTACGAGAGTTGAGCCTCCAATACTCTTTTTCTTGGCGGAAAGCATGGAAGGATTTGATTTGAGAAACTTGTTCCTTCTCTATTTCTAAATTGGTGATATCCTTGCTCTCCATTTCCATTTGTAGATATGATATCTATTGAATAGTCTCTTGTCTATGACTAGAGGGGGTATTATCGGGCTTTTTAATCCATACTTTGAAAGCATGCTTCGTTTCCTTTAATTTCTACTCCCACACGAAACTAGGAGACACTGTAACCGGTGTGGACCAGGCCGTTAGGACAGTTTCCAAGAACCCTTCCTTTTTTGTCCAAAGTGGGCTGAAATAGAATGGTATTGGGCCCAAGTTTTCTTCCTCTTCCAAATGTAAGAGAATGGGTTTGTGATCATAAGTCATTTTTTGGAGAATTTTGGAAGAGATTAACCTCATTTTCTGCAGGAACAAGCTCTAGACTAGGAACCGATCCAAGCGTGTTGATATGTGATCATCCCCAACTCTGTTGTTTGTCCAGGTGTAGAGTCCTTTAGAATGCTGAAATCAAGGAGATCCCAATGGTGAACTAGTTCCTCAACAAAGGGTAGCATTTGGTCCCTACCACTGATGCCGCCTCTCTTTTCTTTTGGTTTAAAACGTAAGTTAAGATATTTGTCTAAAATGATGTTCATTGGGGAGTAGATTTCTAAAAAATATGATAAAGATTGCCAACAATCTTTCTTCTTAGAATAGAGGATAGGAACATAAATATTGAAGAGTGAGAAGGTAAGCTTACTTGAAGAATGTCGAAGTTCGATGAAAATCCATTGTTGAAGCTCAAAGGAGATTTCTATATGAAACTTGTCCTTCACCCACAAAGTTGCGAGACCGCCTGAGGAGCCCTTTGCACTAATGGATTTCCCTGCATTTTTCTTCCATTTTAGATTGCTGATTTCTAGAAGGGTTTCCCCTTCAATTTTAGTCTCTTGGAGCATGAGGATCTCAGAAGATTCAATTTTCAAAAGGTATTTCACTGATTCAGCCTTCGATGGATTCTCCTATTAATATTATGGTAGATTCGAGAGGTATGAACCTCTATTATGACCTATGACGAGATTAGAATCCTCCGGAAGGAAGCAAAGAATTGAAGAAAACCCTAGACAGGTTGTCGGCTGAACAAATATATTTATATTGAATTTATTGATGCCTAGAAGGAGAAGTCGGCCCAGTTAGACTGGCCAGGTTGGCCCGAGTTAGACTAGCCAGTCCACTATAAATATAGGGCGCCAGTTTCATTATTTGTCATCTCAGCAGTTGCAGAGAGAGCAATATCTGCACAGGCAGTTGCAAGCAGCAACAGTTTGGTGCGCAGGTTTTCTGGGAGAGTTGGAAAGTGGTGTGCTAGCTTCTGGGTGGGATCATCTCTTCAATTCAGTTTCTATTCTTTTGCTTGGTGCATTTAGCCTCTCTTGGCTATAGATTGTAGCCATAATTCTCTTCTTGGTCAAGATCAAGGTGCTCGGATGGTGGCTTAAGGCCTGTGGTTGGGTGACGAGGGTATCGTCAATGGTTAAATGAGCACAATCCTTTATATTCTAATAGGTTATGGGCCCACACCCCCTTCAGTCAGCCTAAAACACTGGAAGGAAACATAACCGCTAGGTATTGAGCTCATTGAGGAACTGCCGCTAGGGTTACTAGCAGGAGCAGCTTCCAAAGAACTGCAGCTAGGGTTACTAGCAGTAGCAGTTGCAGAAACCCTAATTCTCAGATCCAACACCTTGTGATGGAGCATCTTGCTCAAGGAGAAGATATCTAGATGTGCCCTAACTCATCGCACCTATTGACTTTCTCAGAAAAGAGAAAAGACGCAGTTGAAGTTTTGGATCAAGGCATGACCAGTTATCAGTCAACCGAAGACATGTGCGAAACAATCAGTCTCTTACATTACTCAGCACTTACCGGGACAATTGAAGACGATATGTGGATAATCGACAGTGGA
>ML823782.1:47869-59453 GCA_009831015.1 Picea engelmannii
GACAACGACTTCCCATTTATGGGGAGTGGTCTAGGACAATCATTCTTCTTGGCAGTCACTCTGAGTAGTGGTCAAGTAGAATGGTCCGCCTCGCCGGGCAGTCATTCTTTCGAAGTTCACAGTTGTGAGAAGTTTCGAAGAATCATCCGTTTGGAGGTTGATGCAGGATAGACATTCCTCGAGGGCAGACTCATTCTTTCCAGGTTAAACTTGTTTAGTGTCAGAGGAATGGCCCAGGGTGGGGAATGGTCCGAACAGTTACTCCTCGAGGGAAGACTCATTCTCTCCAGGCTACACCTTGTTTGGTGTCAGAGGAATGGCCCAGGGTGGGGAGTAGTCCAGGCTCAAAAATCAGGGACAGTTATTCCTCGAGGGCAGACTCATTCTCTTCAGGTTACACCTTGTTTGGTGTCGGAGGAATGGCCCAGGGTGGGGAATAGTCCAGGACAGTCAATCCTTAGGGAAGACTCATTCCCTCCAGGCTACACTTTGTTTAGTGTCGAAGGAATGGCCCAGGGTAAGGAATGGTCCAAGCATTTCTCGAGGGTAGACTCATTCTCTCCAGGTTACACTTTGTTTGGTGTCGGAAGAATGGCCCAGGGTGGGAAATGGTCCAGGTTCAGAAATCAGAAACAATTTTTCTTCCTTTGTTGAGAAGAATGGGGCAGATAGCCCAATGTTGATATTCTATATTGAGGGCATACATTCGTTCTGACCTCACAGATGTGAGTGAAAGATTGGCCCATATGATTATTTTTGATATTCTATACTGAGGGTAGACATTCTTTCAGATCTCACAGACGTGAGTAAAGACTGGCCCAGATGATTCAGTCTTATAATAACCCTGTTTTTATGCAGATGAAGATTACTGTGGTGGCAAACATTCTTTCAGATCTCACAGATGTGAGTGAAAGATTGGCCCAGATGATACAATTTTTATCATAACATTGTTTATATGTAGGTTGCTATTTGTTATAAAGGACAGTTTGTGATTGTGTTTCACAAAGTCTGAGTAGTTGTGTACTACTAGAATAGACACAGGTGTGTTCTATAAATTGATATTGTACCAGTTGTCATAGGAGATTATCCAGTCAGATAATAATGACAGGTGCTCGTGATGCTACCAGTTGAATGGTCTGTTGTGCTCAAGACCATACCTCCCTAGCTAGGAGGGAGTGTTAATATTATGGTAGCTTCGGAGGTATGAACCTTTATTATGACCTATGATGAGATTAGAATCCTCTGGAAGGAAGAAAATAATTGAAGGAAACCCTAGACAGGTTGTCGGCAGAACAAATATATTTATATTGAATTTATTGATGCCCAGAAGGAGAAGTCAGCCCAGTTATACTGGCCAGGTCGGCCCCAGTTAGACTGGTCAGTCCACTATAAATACAGGGTGCCGGTTTCATTATTTGTCATCTCAGTAGTTGCAAAGAGAGAAATATCTGCGCAGGCAGTTGCAGGCAACAACAGTTTGGTGCGCAGGTTTTCTTGGAGAGCTGGAAAGTGGTGCGCTAGCTTCTGGGTGGGATCATCTGTTTAGTTTAGTTTCTATTCTTTTGCTTGGTGCATTTAGCCTCTCTTGGCTATAGATTGCAGCCATAATTCTCTTCTCGGTCAAGGTCAAGGTGCTCGGAGGGTGGCTTAAGGCCCGTGGTTGGGTGACGAGGGTATCGTCAATGGTTAAACGAGCACGATATTTTATATTCTAACATCCCCAAGCCTCTACAATTCCAGGAGACCATGCGCATTATTTACTGGGAATGGAGTGGGTAGGACCTCCCTTGGGGGGCCTAGTTTTGGTATTTCTCCCGATGGACATTTCAATAGTGGATTGGTTTCCTTGCATTTTTGGCCTCTCCACTTCTTCTTCTCTAGCTTTCTTATGTGATTTCCTCTCTGCTCTTTTCGAGGGCCTCTCAGAAGTCTCTTCTTAAAAGGATCCAAAGGTTTCCAATGGTTTTTTTTTTTATTTCTGCGTAGGAGGGGGAGGAGGAGTTTTCTAATGCGGAGCCCAATCAGGTTGCCTCTACATTGTCTTTCTCCACTGTGGGAGAAAGGATCTGCTACTTAGTTTCCTCGATCGTTGCTTCTGGAGTTTCTGATGGTGTGCTGAGGATTTCAAAAGGGTTTTTAGAAACTTATGCTCTGGAAGGGGTTGAACTCCCTTCCCCTTGAACCTTCCCTATGGCGGGAGCGCTAGTCCCCATTGACACCCCTTTCCCTTTAGATATGTTGTTTTGCTTTTTCGGGGCTGCTTTATGAACCTATGTCCATTGTTCTCCTTTCAAATTCTCCACATCTTCCTCAACATTTTTTTTGCAATGCTGTGCAAAGTGTCCGTAGCCATACAATGTATGCATTTAAATGGAAGCTATTCATAGTCTAATTCTTGGATGTGAGACTAGTTTGTGACCTTTAGTTGAATGGATTCCGGGAACCCTACTTCTAGGTCTACCTCGACGCATATTCTTGCACAGGAATACTGATACTTTCTCTCCGATCAGTCGATATATTTTCCAAGGGTGTTGCCGATGGGTTCTAATGACTTCAGATTCCAACAATGAAAAGGTAAATGACGGAGACAGACCCAAACTGATGGCACGTATTATGTCAGATCAAATTCAGGTTTCCATTTATTCAAGTACAGACCCTAAGGGCCCATAAAATATGGTTCATACCTAAAACTGAGGTTTCTATCTTGTACACTGTGAAAGATGAATACAAAGAAACCCCTACCAACAAGATGGCTTCTAATACCTTCCTTGACTAGAGGACTCCAGTTCCTCTGCACCCACTCATATACATCTTTAGGGGAGGGACATAGGCTTGTGAACTATCCAATGAGCCCCCGTTGGGCTAAGTTCAATGCAGACCGACAATATTCTTCTACAGGGAGGGCGACTGTAGGGATACTGTCAAGATTTTTAACAAACTTCTACTAAGCTTCTGTCGCTGGGCGTTTGCAGTTGGCCGCGACCAACTTCCCGAAGGCCGTGATATTTGGAGGAAGGGGGGGGAGCCTCAGGGCCCCCTCATGGGGCCATGGTGATGAAACTAGCTTGCTGAAAGCAGGGGCGCACCAGAGCAGTCACGCACGTGCGGTTTTGTGAAATATTTGCTTAAAAACTTTTAAATTATATATTTAACTATAACATTCCAATGAAATATATTAACAAAAAGTTCAATATTTTGATCAGATTTTGGACATGAAACCAATGAATTTGAAATTTCAAATCTATGTAAAAAAATAGCACAATATAATTCAATATATTCAATAAGTTTGGAACGCCAAATCTATGTAGGAGGCTCGCAAAATATAATTCAATATATATACATATTATTGAGAAATAAAAAGGTTGTAAAGGAAACATATTATATAGAGTGAAAATATGATATATTTGTATATAATTTCATAAAAGTGATTATAATGTTCATCTTTATAAAAACATATAATAATTAGTAATCTGTCAATTAGGTTTAGCTTGTGTGATTGGAGAAATGAATGTTATCCTCCTCACCTAGGTTCAATTACCACAAGTTACATGTTGAGCTCTTGTTGATCTAAAAGATTATTTTACGATCTTTAAGATAACATCACGAGAATAAAACCCTCCTACGAATACTCGATAAAGGACCAAGGTTATTCTTGAAATAAATATTCACATGCAAAGAATACCTGAGAAAGGACGAATTCTCCCAAAAAGTAAATATTCACACTATAATACAAGATTATAAACCCAGAGAATAGTTAGATTCACACAATGTCATTTCCATCATAGTATTAAACAAAGTAGGACACATTATTTAGGAAAATGAATGAATATAAGCACCACGCATGACAAAGAGCTTTAAATTATCATTCAATTAAGACCCAAAAAGTTTTTTATAGACACACATTTGAATTCTCATGCTTATAATAAAAAGTATGAGAAATCACTAATGTAATGTCCCGAACAGTTCTTTATAACCTAAAATATAATAGATGTATTTTTAAAGGTAATAATGTCTATAAAGTTCATGAAAAGTAAATGGTATTTGTCCTTCAAAGAGGACTGGGATTAGGCTCCTGTGGACCATGAAATTAAATAAAGACATGGAAGATAGAAATGAGACACAATCAGGGGTCGACCTTTGGTTTTCACAAATGTTGAAATAAGAAAGGCAGAATGACTACTAACCGAGAAGAAGAAAAAAGGTGTAAAGAGAAATAAAATGACCATTTGACTTACTATGATGGAAGATTAGAAGATGATATCTCCTTGTTGATGTGTCTTTAATAGGCCGTTGGGCTGGAGGTTGCATAATTGTATTACTGAATTCTTGCTCAATATACTCCATCATAGGAGAGAAACTGTTATGATCTAGGTGGATACTAGTCGCCAACCACCTATTCCACTAATTCAAAATGGTTCCACATCTTGACAAATTTTCGACTGTTTTTTCAGGTCCCAAACTTTCAGGGTCATTTTGAGGCCCTAAACGATGTTTCCATGATGTGGAAGCACCCATCAGATTGCTAAGGCATATGTTAGAATATTCAAAATCTGTACTTCTCGGCTAGACCTTTCCAACGGGCTACTGAGCACCCCAAACAGAGATTGTTTGAAAAAGTAACACCCCGGGAAGTTGATGTATCAACTAACCACATCAGGGCCCACAAACCTTTTGGTGTTTCATCTTCTAGGGTTACATTTTTGGATGTTTAGGGTTTTCTCTTTGATTCTTTATGCTAAAATTCCTTTTTGGTCTCTTTGTAATCAACTTCTAGTGAATGAGTGTAACAAACACATCTCTCTCTTCAGAGATAAGCTACCACCATTCTAGCTAGTTCATGTGCTTTTCATTTTACATCTTTTGCATTCCATTCATTAATAGAATCTGAGTTAATTGTATTACTATGTTTCCTGCAATATCTATATGTGTTTCCTTATTATATATCTTCCTTCATTTTGTTCTCAATATAATCCGAATCAGTGGTATTAGAGAAATATGCTCCTTGTTGTTTCTTAATGCATGTCCTTTAAGAGGTCAGGGTATAGAGAGTTGGGTCTTGAGCTAGTTTCTCTTGAGAAAAATCACTCTTGCTAGCCCAAGAAGCCTTGCATGCCAAAAGAAAAGAGAGACAACATAGAAAGAGATCTTGTAAAACTATTGCTCGAGGAAGGCCTTATGCAACAAAGGAATGAGATGATGGAAAATTTGGCCCAGATACTTCGATGACTGGATACAAGGACGACGACACCTTCAACCAACAACCACTTCAGAGGTGTGACACCCTTCAAGGTACAAGTTAACTTTTATATTCCTTTATTTGAAGGCCAGATAGATGCTGATGCTTTGGAAAAATGGTTAAGCATACTAGAGGGTTATTTCTTTGTCCAAAAATTTTCTAATGGTGAAAAAATCACCTTTGCTCTCCTTATATTTCTTCCCCATGTCATAGATTGGTGGGAAACTTAATGTGAGAAACATGCTAGAGACGAGTCTGCAATTTTTGGTCCATAACCCACTTGGGTGGCTTTTTTTGATGCCCTCAAAGAGGAATACTACCATGTTGGAAACTACGATGACCAGTACACAAGATGGACAACTCTACGTCATGAGAGAGACCAGATGGTGCCAGAGTATACCAAGATATTCCATACCTTGCGCACAAAGCTGGATATTAAAGACTCTAAGAAACACCTGGTTATGAAGTACCATAGTGGCTTGCATAGGTACATCGAATCAGATCTAGAGTTCCTAGAAATATCTTCATTGGGAGTTTCTTATCGATATGATGTCTAGATCAAGAAAAATTTCAAGCAAAATAATAAGCTAGATTTCATTTCTACAAACCCATCGCAGTAGAAGTACAGTAAAGGTGGCCCTAACCCCCCCAAAAAAGGATAGAGCAAGGATGGCCAGCCCCAAGACAACTATTCCAATCCACAAGTAAAGAAGGGTAACAAGAAGTTGAAGAAGGACACTGGAAAGTGATGTGAGTTCCACAAAATCCCTTGGCACAACATTGATGAATTTCTCTCCAAATAATCATTGGTGAATGAGATGAAAGCCTCAGAATCAGATGTTGTCTTAGACCTTGATTCAGATATGGATAAGGGAAAAAAGATCATTGACGCACAACCCAGTGTCACCATTTCACCAAAAACGTCGAGCCAA
The DNA here is from genome assembly GCA_009831015.1 of Picea engelmannii. Classification (NCBI taxonomy): domain Eukaryota; kingdom Viridiplantae; phylum Streptophyta; class Pinopsida; order Pinales; family Pinaceae; genus Picea; species Picea engelmannii. Next base: position 54,038 of record ML823782.1, read on the forward strand.
AGGAAATAGAGGAGCTTGAGAAGAGGAGCACCTTTTCGACTTACATATGTGGGTGAAGGGGGCCCCACTCCATTTCATAGTTGACAGTGGTATCTGAAGGAACCTAATCTAAATAGAGGTCATCAAGAGGTTGAACCTAACAATGAAGTTGAACGCTCAACCATACACCATCGATTGGCTCATCCAGGGATGAGACATTCACATCGGCTAACAATGTCGCGTGCACTGTGGCATCAAGCCTTTAAAAGATGAGGTATTGTGTGATGTTTCACCACTTGAAGTTTGTGATGTCCTTTTAGGAAAACCATATATTTGGAAGCATCATGTTGTTTTTGAATCTAGGCCACAAAGTGTCATTATTACTTTGGGAGGTCAACTCTACATGATACCATAGTCAGTCCCAACTACTCCGGTCTCTTTATTCTTTGTGAAGTAGTGGATAAAGGTGATCTCTCAGACCGAGATATTTTTCCTGTTTATTTTCTCGTCAGAAGGTGAATGGAAGATCACTGAAACCACCAAAACCTTTGCATGAGGTCTCTCTACACAATAAAAGCAGGTGGAAAAGTTAGTAGAAGAACATAAAGACATATTTTCCTTGCCTATTGGGGTGCCCTTGCATTTTCAGGTAAATCACTCAATTGATTTGACACCCGATGCTCCTTTTCCAAACAACCCCTTATATAGGCGCTCTATTATGGAGAATGAATAAATCAAACACCATATCCAAGAGCTAATTTTGAAGGGCCACATTAGACCAAGCTCCTTGCCTTGCAGTAGCCCAATTGTTTTGGTACAAAAGAAGAATGGGACATGTCGAATTTGTATTGATTACAAATCCTTGAAAAATATCATAGTCAAGAACCGATACCCATTCCCCTAGATTGGTGATCTTCTAGATCAACTCAAGGGTGCCAAATTTTTCAGTAAGATTGATATGAAGTCAGGCTACCACCAAGTGTCGATTGAGCAAACTGATGTGTGTAAGACAACCTTCAAGTCTAAATGAGGTCTCTTCAAGTGGTTGGTCATGCCTTTTATCCTAACTAATTCCCCAACCACATTCATGCAGATGATGGATGATATATTATGACCATTCACAAACTCCTTTGTGGTTGTATATCTGGATTAGATCCTCATCTTTGGAAAAACCTCAGAGGAACAATTGAAGCATATTCAATAGGTCTTGGGCACCCTGTAACAACACAAGTTATATGAAAATTTGGAGAAGTGTTCCTTCGACATGCAGATAATTAAATATCTAGGATACATCATGGATGGGAAGGGTGTGCGTGTGGATCCAGTCGAGATCCAAGTCATTTGCGATTAACCGATCCCAAGAACGACATGAAGGAATAAATACAACATAGATATAAAAAATAAATACACAAAGATATTGCAAGGAACACAATAATACAATAAAACTCAGATTCTATTAATGACTATCTGAAATACAAAAGACTGTAAAATGCAAAGCACACAAGCTGGCTAGAATGGTGGTAGCTTATCTTTGAAGAGAGATGTGTCGGCTACACTCATTCAAAAGAAGCTGATTAAAATGAGGCTATAAAGGAATTTTTTAACATAAATCGTAAGTGATAAAACCCTAAACATCCAAAACCCTAACTTAGGAAGATGAAATTCCAAAAGGTTTGTGGGCCCTAATTGGGGTAGTTGATATGCCAACTTCCCTAGGGAATAAATTTTGCGTATGATCTCTTTTTGGGGAGCTTGATACCTCCTCATAAAGGTATAGTAGAGGAGTACACATTCCAAATGGCCAAATACATCCCAAAAATTATGTATTAGGTTCTACCACATAAAAAAAACGTCATTTAGGGCCTCAAAATGACCTTGAAAGTTTGGGACTCGAAAAACTTCCAAGATGGAAATTGTAATTTGAGCCAGTGGAATAGGTGGGAAACCACCGATGTCAACCTATATCAGTCCTTACCCTTTAGGAAGCAATGGTCTCCATTGCATCAAGTTCCTCCATCAGATGGGGAAACTTCTATTGAATTTGACTACCGGTGAGCCACTTTCCCTGGTGAAGAAACTACCCTACTTTGATGACCCGATAGAGTTGGATGTTATGTTATCAGGTTCCATTCATATTGGTGTCCATGATCCGATCAAATTTCACATGTTTAATGCAATTAATATTGATTTCTGTAGGGGCCAAGTGCTCGGTCATATCCAAAGTGTCTAAGAGAGGTGGAAAATAGGGTTGAAGCAGTTCAACAGTAAATATTGGGTGCAAGCTAAGGAAAGGAGGAATACTTAATTCAAAATAATTCTCACCCACAACCTTGGTGATGGTGTAAGGTATGTATCCGAGTGGGAGTATCATTTGATGGGTTCCTATGAGGTGCTCTTTCTGCAAATATAACCATACCTTATCTCCCACCTGAAACTTGTGTGGTACCTGATGCTGATAGTGCCATTGTTTGTACTTAGTATTGTCTTTATGCAAAATATCATGAACTTGTTGTTGGATGTGTTGGATTCTCTCAACAGTTTTGATTGCTTGATCAACCTCGGTCTCAACATGGGAGGACTCTTCATTTGCAACTACAATGGGCAGAGCTAGTTCAATGAGGGTCAATGGTTGGAACCCCAAGCACACCTGAAAATGGATGTGGCCAATAGAGATGTGGAGGGATCTATTGTAGCTATGTTGAACATAAGGAAGGATTTCATCCCATGCACATGGATGTTTGGAATTGTACATCCTCAGGATATGGACAATTCTCTTGTTGACTACCTCTACTTGTCCATTAGTCTATGGGTGGAAGGTAGTCGATTTGGTCATCATAGTGTCCATCATCGACCATAGGATGGACCAAAAAGTGCTTAGGAACCCTCTGTCTTGATCTAAGATAATGGTTCATGGGAGCCCAAAATGAACCCAAACATGTTCAAAGAAGAGCTTGGTAGTGGCCTCGACTTTGATGGTCCTCTTGTAGGGTGACAAAACTGCCATCTTAGATAATCTATCAACGACCATAAAGACACAGTTGTTCCCCAACTTGGTTGAAGGCATACCAAACATGTAATCCATGGATATGGATTCCCAAGGCCTATACATAGTAGGCATAGGGGTGTAAAGCCCCTGTTTCTTGATGGCGGGCTTGGAAATGGCGCAGACAGTGCATGATATAATGTACTTGTGGACATCTTGTTAAATATTCGTCCAATAAAAATTCTTTTGTAGTACTACCGCTATTTTGTCCACACCAAAATGTCACACTTCTTGGCTGTAATGAGCTTCACAAATCAGCTTTGCATGCTCGCTTGAAGGAACACAAATATGGCTCATATGGTGTAGTAATCCATCCTAGAGATGAAAACCCGAAACTGTCTTTTCCTGTGCTCAATGTCTGATAGGTACCAACAAAGTCAGAGTCATTATTATATAATTGTGGCCACCTGGACCTGTCATGCTCACAAGAGTTAATAACTATGGTTACCACCATAATCGAGGGTTGACTAAGGAAATCTATGACATGGTTGGTGCTGCCCTTCCTATACTTAATGTTCAAGTGAAATTGCTGCAGGTACGTGGACCACTTCTGATGATAGTCATTATGTAACTTTCCTTGTGTCTACATTAATTGCAGAGGTCTCTGATCAGTTTGGATGATTGTTTCCTTCCCCAGAATGTAATAATTCCACTATCGACATACTTGCATAATGTAGTACAACTCTTTGCCATAGGTGGGGTATATATGAGCAACATCAGATAGTGTTTCACTGTGATAGGCCTCTGGATGCCCATCCTAAGTGAGGACTACACCGATAGAATAATCTAAAGAATTTGTCTCAATCTCAAATGGTTGTTGTAGGTCTGTCAGAATAAGGATTCGTGTTGATAAAAGGTGGAATTTCAAATCCTTTAATGCTTTCTGTTTGGACACAACCCACACAAAGTTGGCATTCGCTCAACCTTTGGTCACCTGGCTTAGGGCCTAATTGATATGAGAGAACCCCAACACAAACTTGCGGTAGAGGTTGGCGAGGCCCAAGAAGATGCAGAGCTCGATCATTGTCTCGACCAATTGTCGTGACTTGGATATTGGCTGGATCTACACGCACACCTTGCTCATCCATGATGTATCCCAAATATTGAATTCTCTGCATGTCGAAGGAACACTTGTCTAAATTGGAATATAACTTGTGTTTCTGTAGGGTTCCCAAGACCTGTTGAATATGCTTCAAATATTCCTCCCAAGTTTTACTGAAGATGAGAATGTCATCCAGATATACAACCACGCAGGAGTTTGTGAATGGCCACAATATATCATCCATCATCTGCATGATTGTGGCTAGGGAATTAGTCAAGCCGAAATGCATGAACATCCACTCGAAGGGACCTTCTTTAGACTTGAAGGTTGTCTTCCATACATCAGTTTTCTCAATCGACACTTGATGGCAGCCTAACTTCAGGCCAATATTACTGAAAAGCTTGGCTCCCTTGAGTTAATCGAGAAGATCATCAATTCGAGGGATTGGGTACCGGTTCTTGAATGTGATCTTGTTCATGGATCTGTAATGAATAAAAAGTCACCATGTCTCATCCTTCTTCTGTACCAGAACAATAGGGCTTTCTCAAGGTGAGGATCTTGGTCTGATGTGGCCCTTCAAAATTATCTCTTGGATCTAATGTTTGATTTATTCATTCTCCATAACAGAACGCCTGTACATAGGGTTGTTAGGTAAAGGAGCACCGTATGTCAAATCAATTGAGTGCTTTACCTGACAATGCACATGCACCCTAGTGAGCAAGGAAAACATGCCTTTGTGATATTCTACTATCTTGTCCACTTACTGCTCCTGTCTAGAGTGAACCCATGCAAAGGTTTTGGCTGTTATAGTGACCTTCCATTCACCTTCCGACCGAACCATAAACAAGTTAAATATCCCGATCTAAGGGACCACCTTTTTTCAAATCTTCGTAGAGATCAAAGAGACTGTAGTAGTTGGGATTGACTCCAGTACCCTATAGAGTTGATGTCCCATAGTAATAATGACACTACGCGATCTAGATTCATAAAAAAAATGACACTTCCATATATATGGTTGTCCTAACAAAACATCGCAAAATTTAAAGGGGGAAACATCACATAATACCTCGTCTTTGAAGGGTTTTATGTTGTAGTGTAGGAAACATTGTTCACTGATGTGGATGTCTTGTCCTTGGCTGAGCCAATTGATTGTGTATGGATGAGGATGTGACGTCGTTGTAAGCTTCAATCCCTTGATGACCTTTGTTGAGATTAGGTTCTTCTAGCTACCATTTTCAACAATGAAATAGAGTGGGGTCCCCTTCACCCACATTTGTGAGTGGAAGAGGCACTCCCATTCTTCAGGATCCTCTAGTTCCCTTGGATGGAATTTTGTGGTAGATATGGTGACA